>JANHGC010005704.1:0-20683 GCA_027560395.1 Boaedon fuliginosus | reverse complement strand
GCTGAGGGGCCCCCAAAATACTGTGAGACAACTTTTTCAGGGGAGGGTTTTCACGCGTCTCGGCCTGGGCGCACTGCTTTGGCTCCACCGCTGGGCTATCCAAGGAGTCCTTCCGGACGGCCTCCTGCCCCAAAAGAAAGAGATTAAACAAAATAAGCATTTCCAACACAAGGAGGCCACCCACCTCCAAGGACGGTTCCCTGTTCCGAGACAGTTAGGGTTCTCGGGGGGCTCCTCCCCGAAGCGTTGAGTTAACAGGGAAATCTAGGGGAAAGCAGACGGGTCAAAATGGAGCTGGGCCTTCCCTGGGAAATGCCCCTCTCATGGAAGTGACCCCTCTGAACCCACCTGCGGGTGTCTGCAAAGCCGTCGGCCCCACCCTCTGCCCTGCCAGCATGCAAGCGTCTACCTGCACAGGCTGAGGGTACCGTGGTGGCATTGCCTCTTGTGACGTGGAAGAGCCAGAGGCCGAGGGGCCCGATCCAGCCGTTGGCTGCCTCAGGAGTCAGAGAGTAGCCTCCCAGGGGGGGGTCTGCTGGCTCAGCAGGAGCAATATGGGGGTGAATGACAAGGGGCTGGTTCCAGACAGGCTGGGGACACATCGGAAGCCTCTCCCTCTGGGCTTCCTCCTGCATTGTCTCTTCTCTTGGATCCACTTAGTCTCAACCAGAATAGAGCTGGAAGGGACCTTGGAGGTCTTCTAGACCAACCCCCCTCTCAAGCAGGGGACCCTAGACCACTGCAGAGAAGTGGCTGTCCAGGCTCTTCTTAGAAACCTCCCGTGATGGGGTGCCCACCACTTCTGAAGGCAAGACATTGCCTCTGTGCTTCCTGGCCCTGAAGACACCCCCCTCCATGGACTCTCAAGCACCTTTCTCCCGCCCACCCCCCGCTAGAGAGCATCTAGAGACTGGGAAGCTGACCTGTCTGCACAGCAGTCTGCTGAAACTGGGGGTGCGAGGGGCAGGCTGAGGGGGCAGAAGCTTCCACGGAGCTCCCATGTTGTGGCTAGGAGGGGGTGTTGTTGGGCGGAAGGCCAGCTGCGGGATCCTCAAGGATGACGTGACCACCGGCTGGGAATGGATGGATGTGACAGATCCTGGAAGAACAAAAAGGAGATTATTCCTCAGAAATTCTCCTCTTTCTTTCACTCAAAGCTGAACAAATGCCTGATGGAAGCATCTTCCTCTGGTGACCTTTTTGGGTCTTCCGCCATCTCCAGATTGGAGGTCTTCATCTGGGCAGAGAGCATGTTTGCATTTTGCTGGAACACATCAAGCCGTTCTCGGCATCTCCACAAGGTTGTCTGCTCAAAACAACGTTATGTCCTCTTTTGTCCTCAAACCCATGCCGTGCTACAGCTCTAGACTTCTTCCGTTGGAAGTTGTTTACACTCTACCCCCTAAATAGGTTGGCAAGCGCAGCCCCCGATGCCTCACCTCGAGGTGACCTGTAGGAGAAGGCTTCCAGCTCCCCTTCGTGGAGTGGGAAGGGAGGCCTGGCGGGCATCACAGGACGGAACATGTAGCTGTCATTGGGCAGCGAGTGCATCCTTGCCACTGAGATCTTGCGAAGAGTCAGGAGGTTCTGGGGGTCCCTGAAACCAGCAGCAGCAGCAGCAGCAGCAGAAGCTCCCTGCAAGTCAGCAAGAAAGGAGGCTGAGATTTCGGGGAAATTGGGAACCGGTAATTCTTGGCCGCTTTGAGATGCGTGGATGGCGGGAGGGTCAGAAAGTTGGCGTTCTGGATAGTGGAACTGGAAAGTTCTTTAGCTTGACTTGTTTAAAGCCCGACAGGCGTCCAAGGAGGAGGGAGGGGGGAAGAGCACACAGACATGGCCCCAAAGAGGCTCCATGCCTGGGGAAGGAAGCTCCTTCAGACTCCTTCTCTAGCTTTTTACCATGACTTGATGCTTCACCAGCAGGGGTGAACCCCCCTTGGACGGGGTCTGTCTCCCATCCATGGTCCTCTCTGGTGTGCTGATCCCTCTGGACATCTCCAGCTCGATTTCGGCATCCATCTCAGCATCTTCCTTCGCCTCCTTGTTGCTTTCCTCCAAGTGCTTCATCAGGACGGCCACGACCACATTGACCAGGACAAATTGGGCGATGAGGACGAAGGTGACGAAGTAAAGGGGGGAGATGAGAGGCAGGTAGCTGAGGCAGTGCTTGTCATCCCGGTGGCATTCCCGGAGGGTGTCCTGGAAGAGGGACACAAAAGCCAAGGTTACTTCAGCTGGACGGGTCAGCTGGGAAGACATCTTAATGTCCTCCTAAGGTTTCTCCCAAAGAGTCAGCATTTAGAGGTGAGCAAATATGGAGTTTCACTGAGCAATAATGGAACCAAAGTCCCGTCTGCCCAGTGATGGCCAACTAGAAGTCTTTGGGAGCTAATTCAGGTGAAATGGATGCAAAAGCTTTCCCTAAGCTCCTAGCAACTTCAGTGGCATCTCCATGCACTCATGGCCACCATGGTGAATGTCCAGGGAAAGACTTCTTCTGCTGTTTGGATTTTCTAATTCCCTTTCCAAGGGACGCAGACTCATGGGTCTCATTAAATGGAGACAAGGACTTCCACAGATCGATTCTACCTTGTATAAAGCCTTACTTTTGCTCAGGATTGGGCGTTTATTTGGGGTACATTTTCTCTATTTTGGTGTTGGCTTTTATTCTAGGCAAATAGTACACGAGGCTGGTGGAGCAGGGTGGCCTGGAGTCTCCTGCACCTCCACTGTTGGAGATGGATGCCATAGTCGACCCAAACTATATCTGAAAGCGATGTCTAAAGTCAACTCATGGCGCAGTACCATGGAGGCCTTACCTTCATGATCCCATTCCAGTTGTCCCCTGTTGAGACCCTGAAGAGGGTGAGGAAGGCCATTCCAAAGTTGTTGAAGGTAGCATGCCGACTTAGGCCTTCACAAGGGTTTTCCTCGCTGCAGTCTATGAAAGAGCAAGGATGAACCCACTCTTAGCTACAAGTTGGAGAAAGTCAGATGATGGCTTGGAGGTGGCCAAGTGCTCCATCATCGGACTCCCTACATCCCATTTTCTGAGAAACACCTTCCCTTCTTCATTTGCTCCCTTGGAAGCCATTCTGACCCTCCCCGGCATCTCTGGGCGTACCCACCAGATTCCGGCATCACCTTTGCCTGGTTGCCTGGTCACTGCTGGGAACTTAGTTGAGCTGGACAATGGGGAAGTTGGGGTCCTCTCATCTTATGCAAGCCATAGGAACATCTGGTGATGTTCTTCCCTTTCAGCAGAGATATGACGCTCTCTGGGAGATTAACAGGGTCACCAAGCAACAGAAAAAGGAGAAGATGACTCACCCAACTTCCCAAACAGTTCTACCCCCAGGGCAGCGTAGATGAAGAAAAGGAGCATAAATAGCAGGCCGAGGTTCCCCACCTAGAAAAGGAGGTTGTCAAAACGTCAGAGGTAAGCTGATATTTATATTTATCTTGCTTAGGTGGGATTTCCTGCCTGAGCAAGGTTCAGCGGAGCTTTCCCCAACCTGGTGCCCCCTGGGCAGCTGTAGGGAGGATGGGCAATGACCCTGTGCAAACACAGCTGGGGGGATCAAGGTGTCCTTGCATGGAGAAGATGGAGAAGATCTTCAAAGATCTTGAGTTGAAAGGCTCAAACTACACCTGTATGGGGACTATCCAGCTTGCATGTCTTCCCAAAGCTTGCAAAGGTCTGTAGTAGGGGAGGGAGGTGCTCTGTCCCTTTGGGCCACCTTCAACAGAACCTAAGACCGAGGTGAAGGACATCCTTGGTCGACTGGTGAAACTGTCTCTACAGAGACAAAACTTTGCCCCTTGGCTGTTTTCCGAGGGTTGGACGTTGGCATTGATCTGTTCTGATGGGCATCTCCAGCTGGGTTGCAGCCCTGGAGGGAATTCCCAGAGCTTAGACTGGGAGCAGATAGGGGGGAATCCTATCAGTGGGGTCCTTCCTAATGCAGCATTCCTTGCAGGAGGGAACGTGAGACACGCCCTGTCCCTTTGCACCCCACCCTCACCCCAGGCACCTCTGCCCCTGAACCTTGTGAAAGAGAAAAGAGCCAGGTAACAGAATCACAGAGTTGGAAGGAACCTTGTAGGTCATCTAGTCCAGCCTCCCTCCCAAGCAGGAGACCCTATGCAATTTCTGACAGATGGCAGTCCAGGCTCTTCTTGAAAGCTTGCAGGGGTGATGCTCCCACTTCTGTGTTTACAACCTCCTCCCCTTGTGGAGGGGTCCCAGGTGTTCTCTGAGCTTGCTGGCTTTCCCAGACATTTCATGACCCAAGCTAGGTAACCTCATCAATGCTAGTGCATTGACTAGCACTGACAATGTTACCTAACTGGGTCATAAAACATCTGCAAGAAATCCAGTGAGCGCAGAGAGCACCAGGGAGCCTTCATTGCAACCCTGAGCTACAGATATTCCCCTGGACTGGTTCTCCTTCCCTTGTTGCTTGATATTTCGATGCCACAGGCAAGGGGGCTTTATCCCATCATAAATAATTATCGGCTCTTCCTCGGTGCTCTGCAGACAAGTGCCTGGAAGCAGAAGTGGCCCTTCTCCTGCTGGGAACCTCCAGCCACTTGAGAGCATGGCAGCTTGACAATGTCGGGGCTTAACAAGGGCGTGAGGCACTTCAGGAAACAGCGGTTTCCTTAAGAGGGAGAGAGAGAGAGAGAGAGACCGAGGCGGCTATACTGCAGTGACGTCCAGCCTGGGGATCATGTTCTGCTGCTTTCAGGGGGCATAAAAAGAGGCGCTTCAGGTTAAGGGTGGGTGAGCCCACCTGGTACATTGCAAGGACCCAGGAGCCCTTGGAGAAGGGCCTGCCCAGAGCCCCCCAGATCTGCCCCCTGCCAGGTTCAGTGGGGAGAAGCTCAGCAGCCTTATGCCCAGTTCCTGGGGTGTAGCAAGCGGGTAAAGGGGGAGATGCTGCTCTCCGGTTGGATTTTAAGCAGCCCCGAAAAGGCTTGCAGTGCAGTTAGGCAGCCCTTGGCAGCTGAATCTACAGGACTGCAGAAATGCTGATTTTCCCAGGGTAGCGGCTGAGCGGTTAACCCTTGGGAAAACCCCTTTTCCTGGGAGATCCTCAGCTGCTCTCCCCCAGCACAGGGCTGTGGGGCAGGCCGGATGCGTGGAGAGCCCTTATCTGAAGAAGGGAAGAGGGGTGAGCAGTGGGGTGAGCAGTGACTGGTGGGGATGAGAGAGGGCAGCGTTTCAATTGACGGAGGCATTTAATTTTTGTTTTTATTTTTTTTGGGCTGGGGAGGGGAGAGGAGAGGATCTATCAGCATTTTTTCCCATCCTTGTCCCACATATGCTCCACTATCTGTCGAGCACGTGGGCGGCCTGCAAATGTATTCCAGAGGGAGGGCAGAGTTTCTCGGCTCTGTTTCTGTCCCCAGATGCTCCTTCCAATGTCAGCCTCAATTTGATTGCTGGAGATTTTGGTGCCGGCTTAAGCTGAGCCCCCGTCCCCCCAGAAGGAAGAAAAAGAGACAAGGGGACCACATTTTGAGCTGCTGGAAGTAGGGTCCTCGAGTGCAGTTGGGAGGTAATGTTTGACTATATCCCTCTGGGCATGTAATTTATTTTTCTCTTGGGGTGAGTCAAAACTGAACATTTTTGGAAAGCTGGAGGCATGGGAGTTGAAAGTATATCAGGAGGAAGAGGAGGAGGAGGAGGAGGAAGAGGAGGGGATCTGATGCTGAAAAGAGAAAGGAAAATCAACACCTGCACAACTCCAGGGTTTACCTGGGGGAGGGCTTGAACCACGGTGTCCAGCAAGGCCCGCATCCCTGTGGCCATTTTCAGCAGCTTCAGGACTGGAAAGCAAAGGAAAGTGGCATCTGTGAGCAAGGGACCCTCCCTCTTCAGAGGTCACGTACCTTCACACGGCAGATACTTCTGGGATACTGGGAAAGACCCTCTCTCAGAAAAGCCCCTCACCTCTAGCAATCCTGAGCACCCTCATGATGCGGATGATGGTGGGGTTGATGGGGAGCGCGGCGTTCATTTCTATCTCCTCGAGAGTGATCCCCATGATGGAGAGCAGGACGATGGCCAGGTCCAGCTGGTTCCACCTGCAAGGAGGCGGGGGCAGGAGTGGGGCAAGGCACAGGGGCTGAGCTAATTCAGCAGCCTGCCATGTGGTGACGCCGCCACCCCCCCTTCCCCAAATGACCAAAACAAGCCCAGAAGAAAATCTCCAACCTGTCCTTGAAAAACCTCCGGAAGCCAAAGGCCACCAGTTTCAAGATGGCTTCGACCACAAAGACGAAGGTGAACAAGTAGTTACAGTATTTCAGGGCCTCTTCGAGAGACTGCAAGGAAACACAGGAGGGGTGGGGTTGCCTATTAGGGCCCGTTGATCACCGTGCAAATGGAATTGAGGCACAGGATCTCCCACAGCAGTTAGCAGGTCTAAGCATGTGTGGGACCTCTGGACCAAGAACCAGCTGCCCTGCCCTTCACCAGTCATTCCGTCCATGACTTTCCTTCCCACCTGCCTTCCAAAGAAGTTGCACCAAGCCCCTGGCATTCAGCCCTTGGCTGCTGGACCCTCAGGACTGAGGGTCTCTCCTGGCTCGCCCCTGAACTGCCAGTCCTGGCCCCCACCCAGGCTACGAGAGAGTCGAGAGAGGCTGCCTTTACCTTGGGTTGATCGAAGTGCTCCATGGACATCGTGATGACGTTGACGCCAATGATAAAAGTGATGAAAAGGTCCAGGTAATGGCTGGTGCAGAGCGAATGGATGTATTTCCGGGCAGGTGAATAATCGGCGTAGTAGGGCCGCCGTTGAGCTTCTGCAGGAAAACCCCCCCAGCAAGGACCAATCAGCTTCTGGCCGCCTCCTCGGCCTCTTCCAACGCAAGCCATGCTGGCACGCGAAAGCATGCGAGTTCTGACCAACGGGCATGCAGTCCATGGCTCTGCGGGTTTTGTAGTCGAGGCCACCCAAAGGCCATGAGGCTGCTCCTCTGCCCACCGAGACACGGAGATGGACTCTGTTATGCCGCAGAGTTCTGGGAGGCGAGGTGAAGCTTTGCAAGCTCATGAAACCTTTGTCTTAAAAGGTTGGGGTCCTGCCTTTCCCAAAACTATGATTTGAGTGGGATTATTGGGGTATTTTATGAAAGCCAAGCCTGAGGAGCTTCTGTGAAACAAGATTACAGCCACATGGCAACTGCCACATGGCAACAGCCACATGGCAACCTCTCAAATGTGGGGACCCACACCGCTTTCCCCAAGCTGGTGCTCTTCAGGGACATTGGGGTTCATTGCCCATAATTCCTAGCTAATGAGGATTACGGGGGATGAAATCAAATGCATCTCAAGGCTCCAGACTGAGGAAACCTGGCCCAAGGATGGAAAAGTAGAAATCTTACACGGGAGCCTTCATTAAGATCAGAGTTGTCCAACTTTAGCAACTTTAAGACTTGTGGGCTTCAATTCCCAGAATTCCCCAGCTGCCCAGGGGAATTCTAGGAGTTCATAAACCTTGCCTAGTTTGGTCACAGGCCTAGTTTGGACACCCCTGGTCTAGATGATTTGCTGGTTTTAGCACTGCGGCATTGTTTAGGATGTTTTCCACCCCTTTTGGAAATCCTCACAAAAATCCGGAAATCTGCCTGTTACTCTCAGCCGGAGTGAGCACGATCTTCCCCCCTTTGATTCTGGGAGATGCAGGCAGCTGGTTGTTAGAAGAGAGAGGCTGGAGTTAGCCTCCTAATTCCTCCAGGGGCCACCCAGTCATTTGCAATCCTGTTTCCTGCCCTCGACCCTTTTAATGCCTCCCTGCCGACTGTTACATGGCCAAACGTTTTGCTGATGCAAAGCACCGGCCGATCGGAATCTGCAAGCGGAACTAATCACATCAAAAGGAACCCGACTGACCAGTAACTCTTTGGCTATTAATCCCTCCCTCCCCTCCATGGCTAAAAAGGACGTTTAAATGTGTGTGTGTGTGTGTGTTTTCCAGGCAAGCGGTTTGAAAGCCTCCCAAAGCAAACAGGTTTTTCTCTTTCCTGCCTTTGCGTTCTCAGGATAATTGGCAAGAGCCCGTCAATCAGCTCCTGAAGCCCCACACAGGGCGGGCAGCATGCAGCGAGAAGGCTAATCCTAGCAACGGGGCATCTTGAAGCAAGGGGTGAATTTTGATCTCTGGGAGAAAAGAAAATAGGGGTTGGGTGGGGGAGGGTCCCAGGAAGAGGCAACGCTGCTGCGAGAGTTCTGCTTGAGCACCGCGGGAAGATGGGAAGAAGACCGAAGAGTGAGGGGCTGCTCCCCAGGAGAGAAGGACCGGCTAAGAAGACACCGAGTTTCCAAAAGGTGCTTTTTCGAAAGGCAACTGGACTTTGCTTGCCCTTGAGGACGTTTCACTTCTCATTCAAGGAGCTTCCTCAGTTCTGAATAATGACCGGATGTGGACTGTAAGGAATATAAATCCTTCCATGCTCCACCGTTCAGCCTTTTGAAAAAGCACCTTTGGGATGACCATGACTGGAAGGACTGAGAATCTCCAAAGACAACATAATGGATTGGTTTTTTGGATGTGATCTGAGCAGCTCACTGGCTCACAGGGAAGATTTGCTAGGCCTGGGAAGCCCTAGATTTCTCTTGGAGATCTTGGGTAGCAGAAAGGATTCTGGACTCAGTCAAGGCCACTAACCAGATCAGAACTCCAAGGTTATGTGGAACTCAGTTGGAAGCTTGGGATATCAAGCTCTGGTGCCAGATCTCTTGGTCACCACCAAGGCCTCAGAGCACCAGAGGAAACTCTCCCTGCTCAGAGAGGATCTTCTAGATGACAGCAACCATCTGCCTGAGCCTTGTCTCAGGGAACCCAGGAGAGCTAATGCGGAGTCCATCAGTCCCTATGAGCCATCTCTCTTTGACCTTGGAAATCCTGGCCCCTCACCTGGTGGGAAAGAGGTTCGTGGGGAGCTCTCCATGGTGCTGCATCTAATAGTCCATCTGTCCCATTTTGCCCTTTAGGAGCAAATATCCTGCTTCTTTTCATCCCATGCTGGCTTCTTTCTCTTCTGATCCTTTGCTGTTGGATGACCCCATTGGCTTCTAACTCATCCAGGTCAACAACTACCCATTCACTTCCTGCCTCTGAAATACTGGGCTGTGGCTCTTGCTGAGTGTTAGGGGTCTCTTGGGGCTTACTCTTAACTTGTAGGTGCTGAGGTGATGTCCTAAATGTTTCTGAGAGGAGCAATTCTAATGACCACATTGGGTAATCCATGGATCTCCTTAAAGAAAGCCTTGATGAATTCTGAACATGTTCCTCCAGGGTTCTCCAGAAAAGAGTCTGAAGGCCAACCTCCCCTGAGGTGACGCCCTGCAGATCTCTAGAACTACAATAGTTCTAGATGAGGATTAGGGGAATTACAGCCCAGGATATTGGATAGGTTCCAGTTTCAGGTGAACGTGTTGCTTCAATAGAGATAGATGACAAAGTAGCAATCTCCTTCTGACACAGAGGTAGAACAATAGACATGACACACAAGCTGAAGAAAAAGGACACCAGGGATCTTGGTTGATCTCCCAAATAGATCAGAGGCAAGCAGAAGCTCCGGAGAGATCCCCAGCATGTGAGGAGAAGGAACATGCAGTTCCGGCTTGGGAACACGTAACATTGAAAGTACACTGACGACATAGGAAAAAGCATGACATCCACATCACACCACATTTCACCATGCATGCAATGTCCATTAGAAGAGATGCCCACTCATGCACTGCAGAAGGGGAATACAGAAGGTGCCCGGGGAGACATAAGCTATTTGGTTAACATAACTGCCCTCTTGATTATGGGGTCATAGGACCAATGCACAGCCCCACTGAAGCCAATGCTTACACCGTTGCACAGACAAATAAGGGACAAACTCAGACTATGTATTATTCTAAATGACGTGTGTGGACTTTGGCCAGAAAGACAGAGGTTGCAGCTCCCACCCAATCACAGAGGCCACTGGAGGGTTTGGGACCCATCGATCTCCAGGCCTGCCCACCCCCAAATCTGCAATTATGCCACTTGGTCCAGTCCCTGCCCTACAAGGCCATCCTGTAGGATTGCGTTCCCACCATCCCTGGAATTCCTTATCTAACCCAGAGGTCTCCAAACTTGACAACTTCAAGACTTGTGGACTTATGTCCATAAGCCTTAAAGCTGCCAAGTTTAGAGACCCCGCTCTAACACTCCAGCTTCCCCCTCTAACCAGCTCCTTGGCCTGTTGCTGTCACTGGCAAGGAACACCCTTGTCCCAACCTCTGGTCGCTCACAGACAGACTCCACTGAGCCACACAGAAGCTACAGAATGTCAGCCACACATCAGATCTTCTCTGAGCCCACCAATTTTCTTTTTGAACATGTATGCACCCTAATCCCTTGAATGAGAGCAGAACCCAAGATCCTGCCATCTTCCAGGTGGGCTCTTGGCCTATCTCAGTTAATAGAGTCTAGGTTGCTATAGATGTCCTGGTTTCCAGGTCAATGTTTCTTCCCAGTCCTTCTTGGAACCTCAGGAGATAAGTCCTGGGACTTCTTGCACATCAAGAGGGTTTTCTGTTGAGCTACAGACCCTTCCTATCTCAAGATCTTTCCTCCCAACCTCAATTTCTCTGGTTTCACCCACGTCATGAATGCCTGAGCTGCTTCTCCTACAACTAACTGCCTTCTGGTCTCCTTTCAACCAACATATTTTTCCCACTGTTGCTTCTTTTTTCTATTAAACGCTCCTGCCATCCAACCCTAATATCTCTTCCCTCCTTGACTTTCCTCTCTGTGGTATATCAATTCTTAAGCCCCTTGGGCAGGTAGCACAAAACTTCTATTTTTCTGTTCAGTGCACTGTTGAAATGGGGGGGAAAACACATTTCAAAATATGATTAGGTTTCTGCCTCGACTCTGTGCAGAAACCTGACTGGAGGCCACCTTCCAACTATCGAAATCTTTTACAGGCTGAACGTGCATCTCTTTTAATGGAGCCCATTTAGGGGAACACGCGTTTCCTGCCCTTGAAAAGGGGAGGCCTCCTCATTCCTTCCCTTCTGCTGGTTTTCCACATACATCTCTCGTGTGGCATGCAGGGCCCATGGGCCAAAATCCTCCAGGAAATTTGCAATCACTTTTTCTCTGGAACCCTTTGGGGATGCTTTAAGTCACAGCGGGAGAAGTGGGGGCAGCTGAAATCCTCTTCAGACCCCAGGCAAAACGAGATCAAACTTCAAACTTCACTCATGGGTGATTTGGGTGTTCCAACAGAGCAGCAAAAGCCAGAAACATGGAGGCTTGCTCTTTTGAGACCCCCACAGTTATGGTTCCTATGCAGTGAGTCCTCCTCGGGTACCCTGGGAAAAGGAGACTTCCAAAAAGCTCAGTGCTTCTACAAGTATCACAATTACAGCTTTGATGTGACAAAAGTGGGCCTTACAAAACATGGAGGACTTGGATATCCTTTCTGCTTTAGGACTTTTCCCATCAGACGTTGGCCTCTCTAGTCTCTAAAGTCCAATCTAAGTGATGATGTCTGTACAAACTTTCCATCTTAATATTCTGAGTTTTAGGACTTCAGGCAAAACTTTCTGCTTGGTCCCCTACCCATCATTCTTTCCAGATGTATATTAATATTTATACTTTGTTCTTCTTCCAAGAACTATTTGCAACCATGGGGAGGGGGACTGGGTCCTGTTTCACTCACAAGCATCAGCCCCGAATCTCTTCCACCCCTCCATTGCAAATGGCAAAAGAAACAGCAGGACGGGGAGGTCACCTCAAAAATTTCAGCTTCCCTTGGGATCAAACTCTCAAGGCCAAGAATTGGTAGACACCTTGGAGCTCAAACCTTTGTGGTTCTGAAGAAACAAGTCCAGGGGAATATTTGTGGATCAGGGTTGAAATGAGGAGTCCTTGGGGCTCCTTCAGCTTGGTGGTTTTCTTGCAGACCCTTCATAACCTAACAAGGTCACATCATCAGTGCAAGAAGAGAGTGGGGTTTGTGGAGAAGAGGAGGAGAAGGATCCTTTGTGCTTTCTGAACTTGGTGGTTTTCCTGTAGACATTTTACTACTCAAACTAGTAATATCATAGCCCTGATTAGTCTTGATGATGTTACCTAGTTTGGGTAATGAAACATCTGCAGGAAAACAGCCAAGCTCAGAGAGCACCAGGGAGCCCTCGGAAGAAACTTGCACCCAATACCTGCTTGGGGAACCGTGCTCCTGGTTCCTATCCGTGCTGAGCGGGGATGTAAAAGGAAGAACATCCTGGAGCAGAGCCTCGGGCATCCAAGGAAAAGGGGTGAGCTATTCTGGCTCTTAAAGCATCTCCAAAGACGGGAAGGAAAAAGGTCTTTTGGGGTCCCATCACCAACCCAAAGAAAACCAGGCAATAAGGAGGAAGGTCGAGACGGGCGTTGGGAGCAGGCAAGTCTCAGAAAGATTGTGATTGTACCGCTGTCTACCGACCAGACATGTATATCGCCTTACTCCTGCGCTTTTTCTCCAGACGCCGCAGCCGTTTCTCCTCGCGCCGCCGGGCCTCCTCGGCCTCCTGGTGCTGCCGACACTTGTGGAAGTTCTCCACCACCACCCCGACGAACATGTTGAGCACAAAGAAGCTGACGATGAGGAGGAAGGAAATGAAGTAGAGAAGCATCCAGAGGTTATGGTTCCGGCTGGGCTGGCGAGGCGGCCAAAAGGCAGCAGGAGGAGGGGAGAGATGGGGGGTGGGGAGACAAGGAACAATGGCGTATGAGCACAATGGAGATGGAGCCCACCCTCAAGATGAGTGCCTGCCAAGGTCCGGGGAGAGGCAACCCTTCGACCTCTAAAGGTTGAGCCTGGCCGTGGGGCTCCAAAACAGATGGGCCTTCCTGGAAAAGTTGGCATCTTGACCAGCTTACTGGTCAGGGCACTCTTCCCCCATGGAATATGGCCAGGATGCCCCCATGGCATAATCAACTAGCTAGCCCAGCTGCCTTAAACAATTGCATTCTGTTTTTGGAATATCGCCTGTTCGAGTTATTTCTGATTTCAGTTGCATGTTCTGCACCCCGAGAAGGATAACAACGGGGAGTCTACGATTAAAAAGAAAAAGAAAAAACTCAAAAGAGAAGATTTCACACTGAGAGGAAGGGAACTTTCCAAAAACAGTTCGGATCTGATAATTCTCGACTATCTTTGTTTTGCTTTTAAACTTAGTGGCACTGCAGGATGTTAAGCCGTTTCAGACAAATTTGTTTTCCAAAAGCGAAAGACTTGAAGACTCTGAGAAGTCTTTAATTTGCTTTATGGAATGGCTGGATAAGGATCCCTGGGTCAGGATGGAAGTGGGTGGGAGAAGTAATCACGGCCAGGATTCTGGGAGCTGGAGAATCAGCACAACTCAAGGCGAGCCCCCCCCCCGCCCCCGGGGCAGAGTCCTCTGTTCAGAGGTATCTACAAAGGACACCATTAAATAAATCTCTCCAGCAATGTTTGAATGGCATCATCCCTGATGGAACCATGATGGATCATCATCTGAATGCTACAGGGTCTCTTATCCAACTCTGTTATTCTGTTATCTTCTTCATCATCATCCGTGTGGGTCATTGATCACCTAATGGTTACCCCCCGCCCTTGTGAATGAATGACCAGCACCTTAGCCAGGATGTCAACCCTATCCTTGATTGCCAATCGTTGAGCTGCACATGCACGTGGGAATGAGTCTTTAAGCAACTCCCCATGGAAATTCTTAGGATATTTAGTGTCTACCTGCTGGTCAATCCCCACGGCGTCCAATCCATCATACATGATGTTCACCCAGCCATCTTTGGAAGAGAGGACAAACAGGGACATCAGGGCCTGTGAAAGCAAAGGATGCTCTTTATAAAAGTGGGATTTTCGGTTCCTGCTTAGCTTTCAGTCAACAGATCAGTCCCAGGATATATGGGATGCTTTTCCTGAGGGAAAATAAATATAGATGGATGTCACCTTTGGGGGTCCTCCATCATTTTTAAGAAGACAGAGACCAAATGTTTGAGAACGGCTACTCTAGAAAAAGGAAATGTTTCTTTCTTCAACCCTGCAGAAGGCAGTGGGTCTCCCCTGTCACGGTGTCTGCACTTGGTAGAGCATCTCCCTAGGCATCCATAGGGATCCACCTTAAAAATGTGCAGAAAATCCCTGCAACCCGGGCAACCTTCTCGGGCCTTGGGAGAGGCAAGGGTGGTGCCCTCAGAGGGAATTTTCTAACTTGGTATGGAGTGTTCCTTCTGAACATCCATGACCTGGGTTCCTTGATGGTTGTCCCTCACTTTTAAAATGTCTCAGAGATGGGAGCCTCTAAAGTGTAACATCCAATTAAAAATAGAATTAAGTTTAGAAGACAAGGAAGGTTGCCTGGCTGGAGAAACCTCCTTTCTGTCCTCCTTCTCCTGTCCCTCTTACCTGCCCCAAATTGTCGAAGTTATACTTCCGCCGGACCCATTTGTAGTGGGCTTTTCTGCAGTCGATCTTAGTGGAGATATTTCGGATGTCAGGCCCCTCACAGTGGTAGAACTTGCCCTTGAAGAGCTGGGAGAAAACCGAATAACATCAGCAGGAGAGGTGGAGGGTTTGACTTCAGCTTCGACTTGGCAGCTGGCCTACATTTGGGGAAGACCTTCAGGATGACAGGAGGACTGGGAAGAGCGGTTTGACCCCAGAGGAGACCTGGGTGTCCTCTCAGGAACAGGGTCAAGGTTTCCAGTGTGAGATCTACTTAAGATCTACTTAATTTTGTTAGATGGGGCTGAGTCATGGCTGTTGAAGACCATGGGGAGCATCGTCTGAGGTCTACATCTCATGTTCAGACCAAGCCAAACCAGGATTTATTCCAAGGCAGGACAACTAACCCCCAAGGAGAAGGAGACCAAGAAACCTTTCACTGGATCTTGCTCAGCAAAAGGGGGTATGGTGGGGAAGTCCTACCTGCACTCCCAAAATGCCGAAGATGATAAAGAAAGCACAACAGATCAGGACGATGTTGCCGATAGGCCGGAGAGAAGAGATCAGCGTCTCAACCACGAGTTTCAGACCTGGAGCTCTGCTGATGACCCTGGAGGGGAGAGGGACATCTCCTTTTTCCATCCCATTTCCAGACTACTCGCCAAGAAATATTCAGTCCTTCCAGAGGAAACTGACAGTTGGGAAGCAACAGAGGCCTTTGGAACCACATTTTATAGCTTTTAAGCATTCTGATTCTCTTCCCCCATCCCTCATTTTTGATTGCACGCTGGATGATGAAAACGAAGGAGAAGCAAAAGGAGAAAGTCCGGTTTGGATCCTTGAGGATGCTGCTGGTTTGGAGAAAGTTGAGTCTTTAATACCTTCTCTTGCAGTGGAGAGAAAACCCCCTCCTCCCTTGCCCAGGGGGCCTCCCAGGGGTTTCCACTTTGTAGGACCCAGAAAATGTCTCCAAACTTGACCTTCACCTAATCAATGCTTTCTGATGGCATCGGAGACTCCCGCCCCCTTTGGTCAAGATGGACCTTGGCTGGCCTTCTGAAATCTTAATCTCTTCACATACCAAGCCAGTCCCCAAATCCATCTCTCCCTAAGAATATCCTAGCACAAACATCACCCCAGCAAGAAACAGATGGGCCAGTGGTGCACCACGGCTGTTTCTTCGTTTATTTCCACCAAAGCAATCAAAGCCCCCTGCTGGGTCGTTTTTTTTTTGGTCTAGTTTTGCATTTTTTGTGGCCATGATGTGAAGCAGCAGACTCCCGCAGAGAGCAGAGAAGCATTTCCCCAGTCCGTTTCCCTCCTCCTCCTCCCCCCTCCCTCCTGCTTCTCCTCCTCCTCCAGCTGCCTCGCTTATTACTTGATGACAAAGGAAAAGACCAGCTCCCTTTCGCTTGGTTTCCGATATTGAAAGTGTCGTCCTACTTCTGACTTTCCAGCAAGCAAAATTGCTCCTCTGTGTTTCTGAACACAAAACCTCTGCAGATGCCGGGAAATCTCACATTATGACCCAACACAGTTGGAATGCAAATCCACTCCGGGCCAATGTGTCTGCTGCGCCCCACTCTCTGCCGCCCTGCCTGGCACCCCTGCCCTCAGGAGGCGGGGGTGGGGTCCCTGGAACTGCTACGAGGTTTCCCATGGAGCAGCTTCAGCGATTCGGACCCCAGACTGCTTTGAAAAGGTCTGGAAATGCTGGGAAAAACAGTATTTATCTTGCACCAGGCATGGTTATGCCGCCCACAGCAAACAAGGGCAACCTTTCTACCTGCTGGGAAGAATGGGGTGCTTTGGCTTTCGAGACAGGCACACGCGTGTAGCTGCTAAACAGGAAAGGCAGGCACGCTAATCTATGCACCACAGGACCCCCTGCCAGAGACTGCTGGGAAACGAAGACTTTTTGCATTCACGGTCACATTGCTTTTGTCCTTCTGTGGATACGCAACAGAATAAGCAGGTTCGGTTCAAAGCAAAATAGACAGAGCCAGTCTGGTGGCTGGCCAAAGCACCAAACAGAGACGCACGGTGCCTAGAGTTAATTAAAGCCCCATGCCACGTCAGGATGCAATTTGGAAATGACCAGGAACGCATCGGCTTCGTCTTGTTCTAGGGCCGAGGAAAGGTAGGGACAGGAGGCATGGAGACAGGTCTTTCAGTTGCAAATGGCGAATTGTAGCTCCCCAGGATTGTCTCCAGAGTCCTCCAAGGCCCTCAGACCAAAGAATTTGCCATGGGAAGAGAAAGCTCTGAGAAGAGATTTTGAGCGTTTCTTAGCAATAGTTGGTTTGGGGATCAAAAGAGCCTCCTGAACTGTTTGTTCAGGTGTGGGAGGTGGGGTTTTGCCTGCTATTCCTGAGGAGAAAGGGATTAGCTCAGATGCCTCCTGCTTTTCTGGAAGCCAACAAATACCGTAAAGGTCTCAGGGTGCGCAGCAGCCGAAGTACCCGCAGGACCCCTAAAATCTTGGCTCCACCTGCCGATGCCATGGAAACGATGATGTCAATGATGGACACAAAGACCAAGATCCCGTCCAAGACGTTCCAGCTGCTCTGGAGGTAGGTGTGCTCCCCGGAGAAGAAGCCGAGAGCCACCACCTAGAAGGAGAATGGAACAGGGGGCGTTGTGCTACATTGAAGCTCAAGACCCATTTCACTGGAAAGGAGGCAGAATCCTGGACCAGAACTGTTCAGGAGTGGGGAGGGGATCTTTGCAAAGAGTAAAATCTTCCACCGCTGCAGAAAATTGGCTTGCGGTTAATTTTTCTGCCAGATGCGAGAAAAATTGACACGGGCCTCTTTGTTGCCGCGGTGGAGAAGTTCTTGGACGCAATTTCTTTTGTAATTGGGTCTCCCTCAAGAATATCCTCCTTCCCCAAAATGAAAGCAATAAAATGGACAGTTGTCCCTCCTTGATTTCTCCTCCCACTCAGTAGAATGGATGGACTGACTTTGGCTACCAGGGAATCCAAGGGGACCCAATTGGAAATGCAGCCTCGGTACCTTAACCATCATCTCAGCAACAAAGATGGCCGTAAAGATGTAGTTGGAGACACTCAAGAATATCCGTTCCTGCAAAAAAGGAGAGAAACCAGAGAGTTGCAAGCCAATCTGGCCAAGGACGCGACCCCTAATCCCAGGAAATCTCCGTGAAGCCTCTCCTAGGTTCCCGAATTCAACCCGCCTTCTGTGCCAAAACTCCACAGCTCGCCGGATCATCCTGGTAAATCCTTTCTCTGCCTTATTTACCTTGAAGGGGTTTTATGAAAATGACTGTTTGGAGTTCAAGTCACGCAGCCTTGAAGCTGCTTAATCGTATTTGGGGGGTTTGGGAGTTGGTGTTTTTAATTGCAGGGACATTCAGCCAAGTCAATTTGAGAAGCGGAAGAGGAGAGTCAGCAGCTAGCCTGTGCCTCGGGGATACACCTAGATTTACCCCAAATCATTCATCTCTTCAGTTTCAGAAAAGTTGCCAGATTGCCCAGTAACTCAGCACAAGGCACCCCTTTCACCCTGGACTCTTTGGGAAGCAAAGACGCAGCTCCTCCCTGGACAGGAGGCAAAGACGTTCCCTGGTGGAAAAAATGGCCTTCCGTAAAATCATCCTGGCATTGAACTGTGTCCTTTTGACCAGACAGGACAGGATCCATCATGCTGAGCAAAAACCTGAAGACTAACAACCTTCACCTGGGTGTGTGTGTGTGTGTCAGGCTTCTGCTCTCCCTCCCAAGAACATCTGGGAGCTCACCGTGCTGCTGGGATCGATGTCCGGGCGCTCCAAGGCGATGGTGATGCAGTTGAGGAAGATGAAAACCAGAACGATGTGATCGAACATCTTGTGCGCGATGACCTTCTGGCAGTTGGCCCGGAGGCTGAAAGGAAGGCAGGTGGGCTGTCAGCTGCCCCCCAGGACCCCAAACATTCCTCTACTTTTTAGGCCAATAGGAAAAGGGCATCAAGTGCCCCACACCTGCCCCCTCGGTTAGCTGAGCTGCCGGCCGTGCAAGACCGCCTTGATATTTATAGCACATCACAGCCCCCAAATTTAGGAGATCCTTATCTTTAGCTCGAGTTAATGCTCTTCCCCACAGCTGCCCTGCAAGGGAAATCCAGGAAAGACCCCTATGGAACATGAGCCCCTGTGATATGTGTTATTCTATACGGCCAGTTGCACAGGGACGTTCGACATCAGTTTACTGCCCTGCTTTGATTTAAATTTCCAGCACACTCTAACTTTTATTGGCTTTTAAGTAATCAATAACCATCAATAAGTCAGTAATCAATTAGTTTTCCATAATTTTATGGTCTGGCCTACTTAGTGAGGATGACATCAATCCTGCAGGTCTGGCAATGCTCCACCACCGCCTCCTACCTATAGTTCAGTGAGGTAGGGGGGTGTCAGTTTGAACCTCTTCCAGATGTTGTCTAGATATTCTGGACTTTTTTAAAAAAAGCTTCTCCTTGTTTTAGCAATAGCAACAGCAGGCTTATATACTGCTTCACGGTGCTTTTACAGCTCTCCATAAGCGGTTTTCAGAGTCAGCCTCTGGCCCCCAACAATCTGGGTCCTCACTTGACCGACTTCGGAAGGATGGAAGGCTGAGTCGACCTTGAGCCTGCTGGGATTCGAACTGCCCAATTGCAGGCAGGCGACAGTCAGCAGAAGTAACTGCAGTGCTGCATTCTAAGCAGAGACGATTGAATGGGTTTTTGTTATTTTGATGTATAGGACTGTGTTTTTTATTGTGACTGTTGCCGCCTCGAGTTCCCCTTCGGGGTGAAGAGAGGCGAGGTATAAATCTAATAAATAAAAATAATAAATACTGCGCCACCATGGCTCTTGTGTTTTCCATACACAGCAGCTCCTGCTCCATCAAGGCCACCTTTCTTCCGCTGTCCTTTGGCCTTGAGGAGACCAAGATGGAGCGTATGGAAACTTTCTTGGGGTCCCAGAAAGGATGTCCGGAGAAGGACCCCAAGACTCGCTTGGCTCAGCCCAAGGGTCAGCACAGGAGAAGGACGAGCCCTTACCGATTCTGAGGGGAAAACAGGTAGAGGGACCAGTCCTCATGGTTCTTGCACCATTTGGGCTTGTAGGGCTCCAAGTTCTTGCGGATTCTGTAGCAGAAACTCTGGGGGGAGGAAGAGGAGAAAAAGAAAGGAAGCCCCCTTGGGAAATCTAATCCCAACGGGATCGCTCTCCACCCCCGTATCTCATATCTCCCTTTAAGACTGGTGGGCAGAGGCCGCTTGAACCCAGCATCGTGGCTGGGTTGGGTTGCAAATTTTCACAGGTTTCAGATTGACAGCTGTCCCCGATCAGCTGGGGGATTGCAGAAATGTCACAGGGAGGGACTTCCTTTTATGGGGTCTTCCCTTCCTACCTTAAAGGTGACAAAATCCACCCCCCACCACCACCCCAAAGCCACCCTTGGCTACTCCAGATGTTGTCAGAGGGTGGGAGTGGCTGGAGGTCCCCTTGCCTCCTGGAAGAGCCAGAGGGGGAGGGGGAGGCAAAGAACTGTGGACTTACGTCCTCCATGTTGTCATCATAGTCGAAGGGATCCTCTTTGCGGCTGTCCAGGTGCAGGTAGAGCTCGCTGGGCACCTGCAGCATCTTGCCATTGCAGTCCTGGTACTCGAGGGGCAGCATGGCTACCGGAGGGTGCACCCCGGGCACCTGGAGGAGTTCCGGCAAATCCAAGCCGCCCCGGCAGTCCAGGGACTCTGCCCGGGGGTGCAGGGAGGGCCGGCTGAGGGTGCTGAGCTTGGTTTCCTCGGCTTCGTCGTCTGTGCTGCCTTTGCCCTCCCCCGAGAGCAAGGACTCCCGCTCGCTGCACTGGCTCTTCTTCTTGAGGCTGGGGGCCCGGCCCAGGCTGTTCCAGCTCGAGCGGCGGCTGCCCCAGTTGGCACAGGGGGAGCTGCGGAGGCTGGACTGGGAGAGGGGAGGAGACCAGGTCAGGGTTTGGCAGGGACCCCTTGGAAGCGTAGTCCTCACTCCAGAGGGTGCCAGGATGGAGAAGACCTCTGTCCTGCTTCATCCTCTTGGCTCAAAGAAGCACCAGGGCTTCAGGTTTTCCTAGCTGGAGGTTTCTTCTCCACCTTCTTTCTCAGCACCCACCTGCCCCAAACAGAGAGCATTCCCCCTTCCCCCCTTTCCCACCCCTTCCCGGCCCTGCCAAGCG
>JANHGC010005703.1:51153-61469 GCA_027560395.1 Boaedon fuliginosus | reverse complement strand
AACTTATGGTAAACCGTTCCAAACTCGATTGCAGGAAATATGACTTCAGCAACAGAATAGTTAATGTCTGGAATTCTCTTCCAGACTGTGTCATCACAGCATCTTACACTTATAACTTTATCCTTAAACTGTCCACTGTGGACCTCACACCGTTTCTAAGAGATCCTTAAAGAGGGCGTGCATAGGTGCACCAGCATGCCTACTGACCCTGTCTTACTGTCTATTTAATTATATATACTTCTTGTTCATATTTATATTTCTACCTGTTATCTTGTTCATGTTGACAAATAAATAAATAAATATGGACCCCATGGTAAAAATCCAAGAAGCTATTGTGCTACTAATTTATTGGTTACAGGTTTAACTGATGCTGTAAGGCAGGGGTGTCAAACTCAATTTTTTTGAGGGTCAGATCAGCATTGTGGTTGTTCTCCATGGGCCTGGTGGGGGGCATGGCCAGCATGGTCGTGACTGACTAGGTGTGGTCAGGGGCATGGCCTGCTTGACATAGCTCAATTTGGGTGGTGCCTGTGGGTTTGGGCAGGATTGTGGAGGGAATACAGGGGTCTGCGATGGGTGGGATGGTGGGTGGGAGGCATGTCCCACAGGATGAGGTGAGGTGAGGCAAGGAGCAGGGCAGCTACAACCAAAAACCTGTTGCTCACTGCCCTTTGTGTGTGGGGGAAAATGGTTTCTGACTGTAGATGCAGCCTGCTGCCCCCTCAGCTGGTGCATGCTATTGCTCCAGAGCCCCTGCCAGCATTGGGGTGGCCATCCAAGCAACAAGTGGAGGCTGTGGGATGGAACATGATGTGGACCACTGGATGTTCTTACTCTGTCCCACTATCTGTTTTGGCTTGCGGTTGGAGAGCAGGCCGCCACTGATCATCTTGTCCTCAGCCCCCTCGTGGGTCTTTCCCTTGGCCTGTGCATGGAGCATGTTACCCTCATGCACCCAACTGCAGCAGCAGGTGCATGAGAGGAGTGCTCCACCAGCAGTCCCTGCAGGAAGCAGGGGATGGCACAACATTTTCCCATCTGCTACCAGACCCAACAAGCAGCACCCAGCTGGGCTTCTCCGAAGCATGGCACAGGACAGGGCAGGGTAGGAAGTGGTGCCTGTCTCAAGGCCGAAGGAGGAAGGCCTTTGAGTCCCAGGCACCGGTTCAGGCAGTGCCCTGCCAACTTGCCTGCTCATGCAGAGGTAAACCCTGCTATCCGCAAGCCCTGCCTTCTGAGAACACCGGCCAGATAGAGAATTTAGCTGCAATACTCAGCTCAGAATGGAGATGCAGCAGGGGGGACTGCAAGACAGAAAGCTGCCTTCAGTTCAGGGAAGGGACCGCAACCTCGGGGGCTCTGTCTGAAGGAGCTGTATCAGTCCTGAAAGTGCTGTGGAGCTGCTGCCTCACAGGGCGAGGCAGGGTGAGGCAGGGCGAGGCAGGGCGAGGCAGGGCGAGGCAGGGCTCAGCTATCCTTTCTGAGCAGCCTCAGTGAAGGAGGTGCATCACTGGGAGTCTCTACTCCTGGCAACTACTGGGTGACAACTTCACCACTGCTCAGAAAACCCACCCAGCCTGATGGAGGTGAAGTGGCCAGTTAGGAAGGCTGAGTATAAGTGGTAAAAGCAAGTCCATTCCCAGCAGGCAAAAGGGAGTCACCGTGAGCAGGGAAAGCTCAATCTGCACTGGCACTATGGTTGCCCAAGCCCAGCTGGGATTGCATGCCTTCCCCCCAATCTCTGCTCAGCCTGGGTAATCAGGGCTCCAATGGGCATATGGCTTTTCCCACTTGTGGTGGCCTTTTGCTGCTGGCAGCCTGACTGGTGCTGAGGTGCATTGGGTATGTGAGGGGAATCACACCTTCTTGCTGGCCACTTCCTCCTTTGGGCTGAGTGGGTCTGCCAAGTGGTGACAGAGTTGCCACCCAGGAGGTGCCAGGAGTAGAGACCCCCAGTGATGCCTCCTTCACTGGGGCTGCGCGGCAAGGAAAGCCAAGCCCCGCCCTGTCCTGCAAGGTAGCACTCCAGAGTGCTTTCAGGGCACTGCCCAACTGACACAGCTCCTTCAGATGGAGCCCTGATGCTGCAGTTCCCTTCCCTGGACTGAAGGCAGCCTTCTGTCTTGCAGAACCCCCACCACATCTTTGTTCCAAGCTGAAGATTGCAGCCAAATTCCTCACTTGGCCGGCGTTCCTAGAAGGCGTGGCTTTGAGCACCAGCCTGCCCAGCCTGAAGGAGGCAAAGTGGCCAGCTAGAAAGCCAGAGGTGAGCAGAGGTGGTAAACCGCACCCAGGCCCAGCAGGCAAAAAATGGCCAGCAGGTGTTGGGAAAGCCAGACCCCATGGAAGCCCTGGTTACCCAGGCCCAGCAGAGATTGGGGGTTGTGCAATCCCGGCTGGGCTTGGGCAGCTATAGTGCTGATATGGATCGAGCTTTCCCCACTCGTGAGGGCCACCTTTTGCTTGCTGAGTATAGGCATGCTTTTACCACCTCTACTTGGCCTTTCTAACTGGCCACTTTGCCTCCTTTAGGCTGGGCAGTCCTGGTGTTCTGGGTGGTGATGGCATTGGCCTAGTGGACCTGGGTGAGATGCTGGTGGCCTCAGTGGTGCCAAAGTTCATTGGATGTGAGAGGGGAACACACTTCACCCATGGGCCAAGGGCAAGATCCACAAGGGGGACAAGGAGATGACCAGTGGTGACCTGCTCTCCAACCGTAGGCCAAAATGAATGGGATGGAGTAGGCAGCAGTAGCCGAAGGCAGAGGCACAGCAGAGAGGCACGTGGTCTGGCCTGCTGGATGCATCATCCACCCACCTGCCCTCTCCCAGTCACATGGGATGGAGCAGGTCTGTCCGGTCATCCACATCATGTGCCTCTCCCCACGCTCTGCCTGTTGCCAGTGCCACCACTGCCATGCCTGTTTCTTGGAGGGCCAGCTGCAGAGTCCCTGCTGCTGGACACCTCCCACCCTGCACGCAAGCACACACACCTGAAAGGCTGCTAAGGGCAGCCATCCTAGAAGTGATAAGGGGATGGTCAGTATCATTTTGGTCCTCCCCATCCCATCCTGGAGGGCGCACGTGTCACTGCACCTAGCCCATGTCATCCTAGCTGGCACATGGGTGCACAGGAGGTGGGCACATGTGGGGACAGACCCAGCCCACCCCATCTCAGCAGATGTGTATGCGCATGCCTCCTGTGGGGACAGGCCTGTGCATGCATGTACTTGTCTCCTAATGTGTGCAAGCATGCCTGCTGGGATGGCATGGGCCAGGCCTGTGCACATGTGCACCCACCGCCTCCTTCCACACGCATGCCTGCCGGGATGGCATGGGTCAGGCTTGCGTACATGTGTGCCTGCTGCCTTCTGCGCACATGCTTGCCCGCTGGGACGGGTCAGGACGGGCTGAAGTGATGTGGGCTGGACTCTTACTGTTTCCAGAACCACCACACAGGCTGGATCCGATCACGTCATGGGCCAGATCCAGCCTGCAGGCCTTGAGTTTGACATCCCTGCTCTTAGGAGAAGAAGGAATCTGAAACTAAATACACAAGTTTGTTTAAATATTTATTTCTTCCCAAATTTCTAGGCTACCTAACTGCAAAACAACTCTAGGCAACTTCACAAAAGTAAATAAACAACATTACATAAAACAACAATCGCAGAGAACACAACAAGCATCCCAGAGGACAAAAACATCTTTTATAGGTCCTTGGTGATCTTGGAGCCTGGTTGTTTTCTTGCAGACGTTTCATTACCCAAACTAGGTAACATCATCTTTCCCCATTCCTGTTCCAATTTAAAAGGCCCATCCAACCATCATAACCCAAAGCCCGGGAGAAAAGATCAATTGAAGGCAGGCAATGTGATGGGTACGCTGAGTTTACAAAAAGCCTTATTTTGCAGGCAGGGAAATGGTTAACCTAAGCATGCTTGTCCAAATAGGCAATAAATCAGGTTCCTGCGTCTTACTGCATTTTTATAGCTTTATATTATAGCTATATATTTTTTATACAAATGGAGAAGCTGATTCTTTATATTGTTTTAAAGCTGTATTTTGTAATCTTGCATAGCTAAGAATGAAACTTGGCTTTTCTGGCGTCTGTTGATGTTACAGACTTCCAGTGTCTTAGAGGCTGTAGCCTTGAGTCACCTTCTCTTTCCTGGTTCACTTAGGCTTTCCCCATTTCTATCACTCTAGTTGATTAGAGACAGATTTAGACATTGTTTTTCCAATCAGACAATCCAAGTACTGAGTGAGTTGAACAAGCCTAAATTGGTAAGCATATTTAGCATAGTTACCCCTCAGAAAACGAATTGATCACGCCCAGAAAAACAGAAGAAAGGAAGCTTCACCTGGGTGGATGAAATAAGCCCATCCTTTGTAGAAGAACAAGCCAAGGAGGTTAAATCTGTCAGTGAAGTTTTTGATGTTGAGCTGGACATGTCTATTTTTGCTTGGGGGCTGAAACGGAGGCTCCTATGAAAGATTTGGTTCTCCAGGTGATGGTGAATCTGCAGTCCATGTGTAATGTTAGGGAGTTAAGTCATAGCAAAGTATGTGCTGAAATTATTTAATACTCAAAGCTATTTAATACTCTCTGCCAAATGAACAGGAACAATCGATGTAACAGAGAAAGGTATGTTGGGGTGGAGAGCAGATAAATGTGTCCTTGAGGTCATGTTGAAGGTGAGCAGAAGTTAAATGAAGAGTGATACCATCCATTTCTGTCCTCTAAAAATGGTTGCCTACATGTTTTGACAATTGGACTATGTGGATAAATCCAGAATTTGATCCTGGGAATAGTAACCTAAAGTACCTTTGAGAGCGTAGCTCTAAATTAAAATAACAGAATTTACGTATTGTATTGGAACGTTGTGTGTTATACTACATTATGTGGTATACTGTAGCTATTAGCATATCTTAGCAAGATCATATTGCTTATATACTGCAACATGTTATTTTTTAGAAGGCTGTGTTCATTAAAAGATTACCCTGGAAGCTTCATTATATTTTGTAAAGTTAAGTCTGTCATAACAAAGAGTTGTGTATACAGCAATAGTACAAATGTAACAGCTATACCCAAACATTAAAGATTTATTTCTCAGTCGCACATGATTAAACCATTATCCTTTGTGCTTTGTAGCAGACTGGTACATTTATCAGCACAAACCTTGAAAGCAGCTGTTATCCTAAAAGCTGCCATTTTCTCACAGTGCACCAAGTAAACTTTGACAGAATGTAAATATTATTGTTTTATGAAACTGCGAAGAAGTAATATTTCTAAGGAAAGATGCTTGCATGCAGACCCAAGATAGCAATACATAGTAATATAATGACCATAGTTTTCTTCCCAATGAAATATACTATAGGGCCCAACGTGGAATCCTTTCAGAGATGTGAATTAAATGCAGGACAGTATAAATTATGGAAACCACATTTTAAATATTAGATGCAACAAGGCTCATGATATTTCCTCTGAAGATCTAACACTTTTCAGAGTCTGACAGAGATTAATCGTACCAAACAATTGCTAAGCCACCTTCTCCTCCCTTTCTTTCTCCAGAAAAGGAATTTAGGAAGATAGGTGGTGAGCCAGGAGATGGGAGATTGTTTTAACCATTTTTCTTCACAGTGATGGGGGCTCAGGGTTAGAGTTTCAAGGTCCTCTGGTGTGAAGCCTAGCAGAATTTCACATCACAAAAAGATGGGGGCTGTCTTGAAAAGTCATTAGTAGTTGGGTTTCTCCTGAACTTTAACATCCTTCCAGGGGTGGGTTCCTCCTGGTTCTCTGGTTATGCACTTCATGGGCGCGCTTGGCAAATGCCAGTCAAACGCGCACTGCGCGCGATTGACTTACAAATCTTCGTGGTGTTCTGCAAGCACTCTGACACAACAGCTACATGGTGGATAGGGTTTGTTGATTTATTGATTTGATGCAGCTGCCCATCTCACTTACATGACTCTTATAACTTAAAGTCCTTTTATACTAAGATAGTTGCATCTCTTATAGTCCCAGATCAGAAAATGGGTTTAATCCCTACTTTAAAAAAAAAAAAAAAGTAGATCTCTGGCCAGCAAGAACATCTGAAAGCAAAACTATGACTTTTAGCAGAACAATTAGACCCTCGATAGTTTTCATGTGGATCTGATCCACTTTTTAAAATATGAAATTGGGAATCCATTTAAATAAATAGTAGCCTGGGAAATGGCACATTTTTTTAAAAAAATGTTGTTTTTCCATCAGTATAAACTATTGATTTTGTCAAAGTACACAGAGAGAAAAAACACAGCTAAACTCTGCTGATCTAAACCATGGTGCCAAGAGAATTGCTTGGTGATAGTATGGTATAAAAACAATGGAATTTGATTAAAACAGGCTTAAAAATTGCATCAGACCCCTTCTTCTGGGACTTCCTAATGGAATGCAAGCTGGATTGTTGCTGTTACAAAATAGAAACTGTTCCTATTCCTAACAAGACAAGAGTATTATATTGACCTTTTCTTTCTATAGGTCACAAAAGGAAATGACAAACCAATAACCTAAGAAGTTCCTGAGAAAAACTCAGAGCCAGAGACATAGCAAAGGATGAGAGGATGAGAGACAGAAAGTAAACTCCATAAATGACATGATATAAATATGTATCTAATTGCTCCATTGTCGATCACTGTAGAGCAGGAGCAGGAGCAGTCAACCTTTTGATTCCCCGGAAACACATTCAAAATGTTTGAATGTTGAGGACCAGATTAGGAACAAAAAGGATGCAAGATCAACAAGACCGTGAATATGGAATAATTTATAGAATACGAACAAGATTCATGAATATGTGACGGCATAGTGGTTAGAATGCAGTATTGCAGGCTAATTCTGCTGACTGCCAGCAGTTCGATTCTCACCAACTCAAGATTGACTCAGCCTTCTATTCCTACACGGTGGCTAAAATGGGAGCCCAGATTGTTTGGGGCAATACGGTGTAAACTGCTTAGAGAGAGCTGTAAAACACAGGGAAGCAGTATCTGAGTCTAATGCCATTGCAGTTCAAGGATGATGATGATGATGATGATGATGATGATATTAGTATCTCATTTTGTGATTTTTTTTTTTGTAAAAAAATCCCTAGTTTAGGGATTACAGGTAGTCCTCAATTTATGGCCACAACTGAGCCCAATTTTTTTGTTAAGTGAATTTTGCGCCATTTTATGACCTTTAGTGCCATGGTTGTTAAGTGAATCACTGCAATTGTTAAGTTAGTAACTCAGTTGTTAAGTGAATTTGGCTTCCCCATTGCTTGTAAGAAGGCCACAAAAGGTACTCACATGACCCTGTGAGACACTGTGAGACACTGCAAGTCTCATAAATATGAGTCAGTTGCCAAGCATCCAAAGTTTGATCATGTGACTATGGGGATGCTGCAATGGTCATAAGTGTGAAAAATGGTCACAAGTCACTTTTTCAGTGCCATTGTAACTTTGAGCAGCCACTAAATGAACTGCTGTAAATTGAGGATTACCCATATTACATTTTTAGTATTCCTTATTTCAACAGGGACACTTTGTTCTGAGAACTAGAGTTTCAAGTTGTTCCTCTCTGACACACAGCAATGCTATCTTCAGGAATTTACACACTGCTTATTAAAGAAAACTTCACATATTAGACCAGGGCTGTCAAAATCTTGGGCCACGGGCTGGATGCGTCATGCACTGGCCACGCCCACACTCAGTTTAGCGAAGGAGAAAAAAGTTGCAATATGTCATGTGACACCACCGTGATGACGCACGTTTGACACCCCTGTATTAGACAAAATGACTTTGCAGCAGCTATCCTCTGAAAAGAAGTGGACATAGTACAACATTCAATGGACCCACCTAAAATTTGAAGTGGGGTGCTTAACAGACCTTCATCAAATCTCATTTTCACTCACACGGCATTAACCATTCACATAATTATCGTCCCTTGATTAATGACCAATAGGTACCTGTGATATTCTCTAACACCATTTATTAGGATTTGGTGCATTTCATTTTACCAGAAAAGGTATGAAACATTTAGCTCAGAGAATGTCACTGAGGTGCTTTAGACTCAGATGATTTAGTGTATTCAACAATCATATTAAAAGGAAAGGTATACAGCCATATATTTTATCTGAAAAATGACGAGTTTATCAGCATTCACCCTATATTCCTCATGCTTTCTTTTCAGCACCAAGCACTGTAATTATGAAAGAAACAGTTTCTTAAAGCTAGCCTGATAATCATAACATTGTTCAACTGTTTGGCCTTTATTTTCATTTGTCATGAATTTTTTTTTTTTTTAAGTGACAGAACTCTAATCCAATCATGTAAAATTAACACCAAAAGACATGAAATGCAGTTATCAACTCTGAAAGAGGACCAAGGAAACTCCTGCAAAAAAATAAAATAAATCCTCAATGTTGGCTCCAACTGAGCCACTAGGACAGTGTTTCTCAACCTTAGACACCTGTAGATCTCTAAACTCCCAGAAGTAAATTAACCAAAGTCTTAACCAAAATGGCTAAGGTTGAGATATACCGCTCTGGGATTGGGGAAAGAACATTTCATTTCTGGGGTATTACTGACTCTCATTTCCAAATTGTGTGTGTGTGTGTGTTGTCAACCCTAAAGTGAACCTGGCTGAGGCCATCTTTACAGTTTCAGGGTTGCCACAAGGCAGGGAGGGGGGGGAATAGTTAGCTGGGGTTTTGTAGTCAACACAAAATGTCTTCCTGTGGGAATTGGGGACATTTCAACAGGTGGTGAAGAGGAGGAGTAGAGTAATGGAGCAACCAGGTAACCAGCCAGTACCTCTACTGGAGAATGTGACTGATGACTGGGGGGGAGAGGAACTTTCACTTTTTAATTAGGTGAAAACTGCAGGAACTTTCAGAGTCAGTTTTGCACCAGTTGTGCCAACATGATGTATCCAATGAGTTGTTCTTTGAAGAATCTACCTGCATTACCTAGAATGTTGATGTGTGTGAGAGAGAGGGGGAGAGGGAGGGAGAGAGAGAGATTTGGAAACTGGCATTGCAACATAGATTCAGGTTTTGCTTGAATGAAGAAGGTTCTGAAATATAGATAAATACACTCAAAGCGTGCTTTCAATAATATCCCTTGAGGTTACCCGCTAAGCGCTGAGAATTTTCAGGATTCAAGTTTGCAAGCTGTTCATGTGAATGATTTGTTTATTTTATACTACTGCATGGTTGGTGATTTACCTCCAGAGGCATAAAATGAAACAAACACTGAAACAAAGAATAATGGGTATCCAGATCTGTGAAGTTCTCCACTGTCATTTGATCTAAACTTTAGCTTTAATCAGCGGCATGTTTCTCAATACAAATGAATCAGAAAGAGTCAGCTTATGAAATTAATCTGTTAAGAGGAAAAATGAGGAAAAAATGAACGTGTATTATCTTGGAGAGCTTTAAAAAATTCATAAGGACTAGACAGAAAAAGCTTCGTATAAGTGGGCTGTTTTAAAGACTGAATAGCTAGATGACTTGACAGAGGTTTTTTCACTCTTTCAACTGAATATTTAATCATCCTAAAAAGTCAGATACTTTTCCTGTTTCACCTCCAGGCTTACTCAACATACTTCAGCATCTGATATTGAGAAATATATTGCCATATACACATGAAAGCTACATTTAGCTATTTACAGACTTTGCATTCTCCTGATTGCAAATTTGTTAGAAGAATAAGATAGATAACAATAGATAATTAACAGACAGACAAATGGATAGTAGCTAGGGATACTAGAGAATTTTATTGGGCCTGTATTTTTTAGCAAAATAAATTAACTCAAACACTTGGTCTGTTTAATTCTGTTCTCCTTATTTAATTGCCTACCAAAATAGGTGCATTAGGGATTTTGCATTTATCAATGTGGAATGTAGAATACAAACCTAATCATATTAGGGAAATACGCATCCAAAATTATAAATGTAAATTCTCTTGCTTGTAAGGAGGTCAGTGCAAAACAATGCATACATTTGGAGGAATTTATAATTCAATGTAGGCAAAAGTGAAATGGACTGAATATGCAGGTCTTGCTACATTGCGAATTGCTATATCATACAGTTATAAATTCCATATGGTTTTTTTTATTAAGTGGGATTTAATTATATTAGTGGCATAAGGTTTGAACCATATATTTCTGTCATCTGTCATCCCACTCTCCTCCACTATTTTCTGTATTTTATGCAAAAACATGTAAGAGAAGAAGAAGAAGAAGAAGAAGAAGAAGAAGAAGAAGAAGAAGAAGAAGAAGAAGAAGAAGAAGAAGAAGAA
>JANHGC010005703.1:30760-45402 GCA_027560395.1 Boaedon fuliginosus | reverse complement strand
GATAGCAGTCCCATAAAAAATTACCCAGGCAATGCCGAGTCATCAGCTAGTTACAGATAAAGCGCAGCACTTACAGGGTCCAGCCTATTGAGATAAATCGATGATTTTAAGGGAAAAAAAATACTTGGAGTTTGTGGAAATATTGAAGATTCCACTACGGAGCTTTAAGGGGGGGGGGTTGTCAGCAGCGGAGCGGAGATGATGTTAGGAGGAAAGCAGCAGTGTCAAGGGAACGAGGACAAAGATGGAGAAGAAGCCAAGAAACAAAATGGAGAATTCAGCCTGCAGAGACCAAAAAAGCTGGAAAGACGTGATGACGGTTAAGAGGGAATCCAAATAATGAGGAGCAATGTGACAACAAGATAAATATACTATAGACTAGGAAAAGACATATTAAAATATTAACTTGAAGATTAGTTAATAAAGAATTTGAATAGATATTGAAGTAAAAGGATTAGAATATACAGTAGATATTTTGATAACTGGAAATGATAACAATGGTTTATAAGAGTTAGAGGTACAATTAATCAGTGATTTTTATTTTTAATTTTCAGTATTAAGAAGGAATTCAGTGATACTAAGGTGAATGACTTTGTAAAATAAAAATGAATATAGAAATATTGAAACAAGGGTTTAAGTGGTCTCCGTCGGAGGCAGAGATGGGGCCAGGACTATCTGACAGTTATCAGCTGCTTTCAGAGTCAGACATCAGTGGGGCAGAAGAACAGTGGAGTCTGTTCCCAGTGTGCACATGCGCAGAGCTGCCAGGAGAAGGGAACAGCTAAGGAACAAGGGTTGACTTGGGAATAAAGCCACAGGTGGACGGTGAATGGCCCTTCCCATAGGGAATAAAGATGAACGAAAAGGGAGTGATGTTTGCAGGAGACAATTAGTTAAATTCATTATGGTGAAGATCTGTTCCTGACTACTTGCCAAGTACTGTCTGCTACAGAGTGGCATTTGGAAGATATCAGCCTGGAAGCTCTCCAAGTCTAATAAAGGTCTGTAGTTGTGAACTCTCTTGAGAAACTGTTGGATGGGACTTTGCTGGAGAGGAATTCAGTTTAAACTAAATAAAAGGGGTTTTATTGGGACAAGAAGTCGGCTTCATCCTTTTGGGAAGCCTAGGTCAGAACAACACCTTTGATCCACAAGCTTACCAGTTTTCCTCCAGTTCCAATTCAAGGTTCTGGTTTTGACTTTTAAAACCCTTCATGGCACATGGAATCAGGCCAAGGGGTCACTTTTTCCCAATTATATCAGTCTGCCACATTAAATCTGGCAGAGAAAACATGCTGTGGGTACCATCGGTTCCCCTTTTGGGTGAAGAGAGGCGGGGTATAAATCTAATAAATTATTAAATTTTAATTATTAATTTATCATCTAGGAACTTGCAGTTGGTGGATTGTAGGAGACATGTCTTCTCTGCTGTGGTGCCCACCTTATGTAACATTCTTTCCCCAGAAATTAAATTATCTCCATCCCTTTTGATATTCCAGAGGTTTCTCAATATCTGGTTAGACAATCAGACCAGGGAACCAGGGATACTCTCAGATGACTGCACTGCTAAATATCCATTTTTATCCGTCCTTTGCCTAGAGCATATTTGTTTTTTTTATAATTTTTATTTTAGTCTGGATTTTATATTTGTTATATTGATTTTTATACTGAATGAGTGAGTGAGTGAGTGAGTGAGTGAGTGAGTGAGTGAGTGAAATAAAATAACATCCAAGAATAGATTTTAAGACATAAACTGGAAATATAACCAATAAAAATGTTGTTCACTCTGGTTCTTTTCAGATAGGTTGGGACCACAGTTTCCCGAATTCTCAACCAGGATTTCTTCCATTCTGATGGGAATTCTGATCTTTATAATTCTAATGTATCTTGAGAACATTGTACCAGGCAAAGCTACACAAAGGAATGTATAGGATCTTGCTTCGTTTTCTCCTTTAGTACAGGCAATTAAACTTCTAGCACTTAGAAGCATTCTGTAGTAATAACAATGCAAAAGCTGTATTTCTAGCATGATATTGCATTTTCTCAGTGCTTGAAGTCCTGAGACAAAATGCAACATTCATTTGTGAGCTAATTGTTGTGAGGATCTGGATGGGGACCAACAGGCTCAGAGTCAACCCCAAGACTGAGTGGCTTTGGATGTTGCCTCCACATGGTCCTGCAGATTGTCCATCATTAATGCTGGGAGGGGAAATTGCGCCCCTCAGAAAGGGTGTGTAACTTGGGAGTTCTCTTGGATCTTTAGCTTGGAACATCATTTGGCGGCTGTGGCCAAGGGAATGTATGCACAGGTTTTCCTGTTGCACCAGCTGTGCCCCTTTTTGGATCAGGAGGCTCTTTACAGTCACTCATACCCTTGTCACCTCTTGATTAGATTACTGTAATACGCTCTACATGGGGCTGCCCTTGAAGAGCACTTGGAAGCTCCAGTCAGTCCAGAATGCAGCTGCACGAGTGATTAAGGGTGTACCTCAGTGCACCCACATAACACCACTCCTCCGCAAGCTGCACTGGCTTCCAATAGTCTTCCGGGTGCAATTTAAGGTCCTAGTGACAACTTTCAAAGCCCTTCATGGCTTAGGAGTGGGATACCTTCGAGGCCGCCTTCCCTTTTAAATATTTTTTCTCTGGATTTAGCTGATTTTTTTTTCCTTGCCAAGCAAGATTATCTTTTAATGTTAATTTGTCTTTATTAATTAACCACCATTCATCTGTCTTTGTTTTTCAATTCTTCTTGTATTTCTTCTGGTGTGTTATTGTCTTTTGATATGCAAATATGTTGATTTGGGGGAATCAATGCTTGTATTACTTCTTCTCTTTTTTAATTGAATTGTGATTTTCTAGAGAGTACGTCTGCTAGAAAAAATTTTCCTCCCAGTACGTACTTAAGGTTAAAGTTGAATCTCTGGAAATCTTGGGCCCATCTTACTTGCTTTGGAAACAATCTTCTGGTTTTTTTTTCCCTAATGCTCCTAAGTTTCTGTGATCTGTGCATACTTCAAATGGTGTTTGGCCTCCTTCCAAGAGATGTCTCCAAGTCATTAATGCCTATCGTAATGCAAATGCCTCTATCTCCCAAATTGCCTATCATCTCTCAGTAGGGTTTACTTTTTTTTAATGTAACAGCACATGGTTGTAATTTTCCATTTTTGTTTCTTTGTACTGAAATTGCTCCTACTGCTACATCACTTGCATCTACTTGTACTACGAATGGTTTTTCTGGTTTGGGATGTTTTAACGCTGGTTCTCTGAAGAATAGGGTTTTCAACTTGTCAAATGCTTGTGGACACCTTGATGTCCATTCTATAGCTTGTCCTTGTCTTGGTTTTGAGTTTTGGTGTTTGGTTTTTAGTAGATCTGTTAATGGCAAAGCCACTCTTGCAAAGGACAGAATAAATTGTCTGTAGAAATTGGCAAACCCCAAGAAACTTTGTAGTTGTTTGCATTTGGGGGGGGCTTGCAAATCTAGTAATTTTTTTACTTTTTTGGGATCCATTTCTATTCCTTGGTTCTAAATTCAATATCCTAAATAATCTAGTTTGTTTTGATGAAATGAGCATTTCGATAGTTTCACATATAATTTTTATATCCATAATTTTTTCAGTACCTGTCTAACTAATTGACTATGTTCTTTCATTGTTGATGTCTAAATGAGGATGTCATCTAAATATATTAATACTCCTTTAAACAGGTATTCTTGTAATACTTCGTTTATAAACTGCATAAAGAAAGCTGGGGCACCTTTTAATCCAAATGGCATTACTCTAAACTGATAACTTCTTAATGGACAATTGAATGTGGTTTTCCACTCCTCCCCCTTCCTTACTCTCACTCTATAATAGGCTTCTCCCAGATCTAATTTTGTAAACACCTCTCCTGAGGATAACGTTGTTAACAAGTCTTTTGTTAGTGGTAGTAGGTACAAGTGTTCTACACAAACTGCATTCAGACCTTGGGAATCTACACACAATCTTAATTCTCTAACTTTTTTCTTTCTGAATAGTATGGGGGCTGCTATTTTTGATCTACTGGGTTTAATGAAAGCTCGCGCTAGATTTTTGTCCAAGTAGTTATGCATTTCTTTCATTTCTCTTGGTGTCATTGAGTACATTCTTGGTTTTGGTAATATTGCCCCTGGTATTAGTTCAATAGCACAATCCATTTTGCAATGTGGAAGAAGAATGTTACACCCTTTAAGTCTTCATATTCTTCTGGAATGGTTAGGTTTGTGGCTTTGGTTTTATCCTTTTTTTTTTTTTTTTTGCAAAAAAAAATTATTATTATTTTGGCATTTTATAGTATCGTCCAACATCAGACTTCATGTTACATAGAGTTTTACATGTTACAATCTTCAATGATAATTACATTTTACCTTTAATCCTACCTCTTTCCATTCTTATATTGTTTCTTACAATTTTAACCATTTTTAACTACTCATCTACTTATCATTTTAATATAAACATTCAACTCACATTTTTTTTGTGTGTGTAGTCTTTTCTCCCTTCATTTAACTTCTTTAATTTTATCTTCCAACCAATTATAAAACACCTGCCATTTTTTATAGTAGTCACTATCTTCCTTTTCTTTGATCATTAATGTTTATCTGTTCATGTCTGCACATTCTAGGATTTTGTTAATTATCATATTCTCATTAGGTATTGTTAACCACTTCCATTGTTGTGCAAATACAATCCTAGCAGCTGTCAACACATGAACCATTAAATATGGATCTTCTTTACTATATGTTTTAGGTATTATTCCCAATAAAAACATTTCAGGTTTCATCTCTATATATTGTAATGTCATTTTTTCTAGCCATTCTTCAACCAGTATTTTTTTTGCCCCTTCACATGTCCACCACATATGGTAATATGATTCTGGTTCTTGGTGACATTTCCAGCATTTTGTTGACTTGTTTTTAAACATTTTGGCTAATCGAACCGGGTCAAAGTGCCATCTAGAAAACATTTTATACATATTTTCTCTGTTGATATTATCAATGAGTAATTTTTCTCCCATAATTCTTCCCACTTCTCTAGCTCTATGTTGTATCCAAAGTTTTGTGTCCATGCGATCATTGTTTGTTTCACTTGTTCCTCTGCTAACTTGAATCTTAACAAATAGTCATATAATTTTGTTATTAATTTTTCATCTTTCCCTGTCAATATTTCATCTAATTCTGTGTTCCGATCGTAAAATCCCTGTTGTTTCTTATCTTTCTCATATCTTGATTGTATTTGCCAATATGAGTACCATGAAATGTCTATTACTTGTTTGGTCAGTTCTTGTATCTTTTTTAGTTCTCCATTTTCATTTAATATGTCTTTATATCGAAGTATCTTATCCAGGTTTATGAGATTTGGATATATAGTTGCTTCTATAGATGATATCCACACTGGAATTTTCATATAATGTTGCTCTTTTATTTTTTCGCAGATTGTTATTAGAGCTTTTCTTATTACATGTCTTTTAAAGTATCTGTGAGTTTTACTTCCCTGATACCACAAGAACGTATGCCATCCTGTCTGTAAATCATGACCTTCTAGTGTAAGTAATCTTTCATTTCTTAGTTGGATCCATTCCTTCAGCCATATTAAGCTTGTACTTTGATAGTATAATTCCCAGTCTGGAAGGTCGAAACCACCTCTTTCTCTTGCATCCTGTAATAGTTTTATTTTAATTCTTGTTTTCTTCCCTTGCCAAATGTACTTAGTCACCATCTTATTCAGTTCTTCAAAGTATTTTTTTTCCCAATTATATGGGGATCGTTTGAAAGAGATATAGAAACCGTGGTAATATATTCATTTTAATTGTCACAATTCTTCCCATCAAAGACAGCTGTATGTTTTTCCATCTTTCCAAATCAACTCTTGTTTGTTTCATCAACTTCTCATAATTATCCATTTTGATTGTGATACATTTTGCTGTTATTTGTATTCCCAAATACTTAACTCTTAACTCTTTGACCGGTGAAAAGAGGTGGGGGTATAAATCAAATAAATAAATAAATAAACAAACAAACAAACTCCTTCACAATCTGAATATTTAACTCTTTTTCCAAGTCTTTTTTCCTCTTTTCTGTCATATTTTTAACAATTATCTTTGTTTTGTCCTTATTAATCTTCAATCTGGCCATGTCTCCAAATTCCTCTATTTTTCCTAATAATCTCTTTCCCATCTCCCTCGGTTCTTCCATTATGAAGACTAAATCATCTGCAAATGCTTGTAATTTATATTCTTCTTTTTTTGTCCTTAGGCCTTTAATCTCTTTGTCTTGCCGAATTTCTCTGTTCAACAATTCCAGGGTCAGAATAAATAATAATGGTGATAGTGAGCAACCTTGTCTTGTTCCTTTTTGTATATTTATTTTTTCTGAGATCTCTCCATTTATTATTACTTTTGCTGTCTGTTTTTCATATATTTGCCCAATCATTTTTCTAAGTCTGTCCCCAAAATTCATCATTACTAATTGAGTTCATGTAAATTCCCAGTTCACATTGTCAAGGGCCTTTTGTGCATCTAAAAACATCATCGCCATTTCTTTCTCTGGATGGGCTTCAAAGTATTCCAAAGAATTTAGTACTATTGTTAAGTTATCTCTAATCTGTCTTTTGGGCAAGTAACCATTTTGATCTGAATGTATAAAGTCGGCCAGATATATTTTTAGTCTTCCTGCCATTATTGATGCATAGATCTTGTAGTCTACATTTAATAGAGAGATAGGTCTGTAATTCTTTATTTGTTGAAGATCTATTCCTTCTTTGGGAATAAGTGTAATATATGCTTCTGTCCATGTATCTGGTATTTTAGCTCTTTCCATAAAGTCATTAAATATCTGCAGTAATGGTATTATTATAACTTCTTGCAGTGTTTTGTAAATTTCTGCTGGTATTCCATCTGGACCTGGCACTTTCCCATTTTTTTGTTTTTTAATTGCTTCTGCTATTTCCATCATAGTAATTTTTTGTTCTAGCATTTTCTTTGTTGCATCTGGGATCTTTGGCAAGTTGGCTTTCCATATGTATGTTTCAATTTTACCTTTTGATGTATTTGTTGATATAGTTGTTGATAGTATTCTTGTACAATCTTTTATTTTATTTTCATTATTACATTGTAAACTTCCATTCACATCTTTTAATTGATAAATTGCTTTTTTTTCTCTTTCCTTCCTTTATTTATACACCAGCCACCTTCCAGGCTTATTCACATTTTCAAAATAGTTTTGTTTCACACTTCTTATTTTTTGTGCCAGTTCCTCTTTTTCTGTAATCTGATGTTTCTTCAAGTCCATTTGTTGTTTAACTTTTTTAATTATGTGGATTCCTTTGTAACTCCTTCTCCAATACTTTGTATTCTCCTTCAAGTTTCCCTTGTAGTTGTCTTCTCTTTCTATTCCTTTTAGCTATGTATGCCATTGTTAGTCCTGTGGTATAGGGTTTATAGGTATCCCATACTATCTGTTCTGCTGTTCCTTTGTTAGAATTTTCCATAAAGGAGAATTTTGTATCTCTTTCCATCATCTGTGTCTATTCTTTTTCATGTAGTATAGTTTGAGTCATTGTCCATCTGATTTTCTTTTTCCTGCCTTTCCAGATGAATGTCATCGGGTTGTGATCAGCCCAAGTATTTATCTCAATCATTATTTCTTCCATATTATTAATCAGTCTATTTGCAATCCATATCATGTCTATCCTGGACCATGATTGGTGTCTATTGGAATAAAATGTATATTCATTTCTTTTATCATCCTGGAAAATGATTTTGATAATATCCTTTTCTCTTTCTTCAGCTTGGTGGTTGTGCAATAATCTAATTTCACATTACTGATTGCATTAAAATCTCCCATCATACAGATATCTTCGTATTCCATCTCTATTATTTTCTGATATAAATCTTTATAAAAGTTTTCTTGTCCTGTGTTTGATGCATAAATGGCAACTATTAAAATTTTCTGGTTGTTCAAATATGCTTCTACCATTAAGAATCTTGCTTCTTCATCACTATATTTTTTTGCCTTAATTTTCTCTTTTATATATAACACCACACCTCTTTTATTCTATTGTGCCAATGCTGTATATATACTTCCCAATCTTTTGTTTTCTAGAAATTTAATATTCTTCTTTTTTATGTGCACCTCTTGTAAACAAATTATGTCCATATTTAATTTTTGTAGTTTTCCAAAGATTCTTTTCCTTTTAATTGCTGAGTTCAAGCCATTTATGTTGATTGAAATTCCTTTTATTTCCTCATCTATGATTATTTGTATCTTAGTTGCGCTGCTCTAGTTGTCCTCTGCTCTCTTGGTTCCACTATTTCCTTTGGCTGACATCTTGTTTTCCATCATCCGCGGTTATATCTACAAGTAATTCTTGTTTCTCTTTCTCTGTATCTTTCCCTTTTCCTTGTGTCTCTTTTTCTTCTTGAAGTTGTGTCTGTGTTGGTCTTTCTTCTTTCTCTTGTAAGTATTCATAGTCAAATTTTGTTGCTTTATCCAGAATATCCAATGTATGTCTCTCTTGTTCCCAAAACACCAGTATTCCTTCCAGAGTTAGCCACCTGAAATTTATTTATTTATTTATTTGTTTCGATTTATACCCCGTCTCATTTCCCAGGTCAGGGGAACTCGAGGCGGCTATTGATATTGATATTGATAGGATCAGAAGGAAATTGATATTCCTTCTGATTAATTTTTTAGTAATGGGATAGTAATCTCTTCTTCTGTCTCTTATTCTTCTGGGAACTTGTTTCAGTATCTTAATTGCCTTTCCTCTATAGTTTATTTGTTCTCCTTTTATTTTTTGTAAAATCTCATTTTTGATTGATTTTTTTAGTGAATCTTACATGTACTTCTCTCAGCAATCTGTTCCTCATAGCATATCTTGTATGTACATGAAATATTTCATCTATTTTGTCTCAAACTGGTTTTTGTAAAATTCCTGTCAAGAGTGCTGCGATAATTTCTGGTAGATCTTTATCTCTCTCCTCTTCTATGTTTTGGAATGGCAAGTAATATTCAGCTTTATCTACTTCTAACACAGTAATAATCTTATCCTTCTGCTTGTCTATATTTCTCATCAACTACTTTTATCTTTTTTTCAATATTTTCTGCCTTTTGTTCCACTTTTGTAAGCCTTTGATTGTTTTATTCCATATTTTGTTGAAGTTCTCTGTTTTTGTGTCTACTCCTTTAAAGGTCTCTCTTATATCCATTTTCATGTCCTCCTTTTTTTCCATCATCTTTTCCATATTCTCTCTCATTTTCTGCATTGACATTTTTAAGTCTTTTGTCTTTTAGGATTGTATCATCTGTTCTTGTTGTAGAAGACCACTTAATGTAGTCTGTGACTTCAGGCTCAGACTGTGTTGCTCCTGCTGTTTTCTTGGGCCACTGTTTAGACATAACCACCAGTTGTTTTCAGTATCTTCAATATATTCACAGTTGATTATTTGGGTGATAAACTGTACTCTGGTTAGTCTATCATTATCCTCATTATCCTCAGAAGGGGAAAGCAGGCAGTAGGAAAGAAGAAAAAAGGAGAGAAAAATATTTCAAGGTGCCCCACTTTCCAATCATAAAGTAAATCCAGTTGGCCCCCAAATGCACTCACCCATCAAAATGGAGAAACAGAAAAAAAGAAAAAGAAAGGAGTTCCAGCAAAATTAATCCAAATTTGGCCCACAAAATGCACCCTCCCATTATCCTAAAATCAAAGCAATCCAAAAAAGGAAAAAAGAGAGGTAAAAATAAGATAACATAACAAACAAAATTAATCCAATTGTGTCCCCAAAAGTCCACCATAAGTCCCCTGTCTAACTTTATAAATGCAAAGTAATTTACAAAAGGAATAAAGGGAAAAACAATAGGAAGTGAAAATGTGTAAAAATAAATGTTAAAAACAAAATGCACTCAATTTAAGTTCCATGTGTCTTCTTATCTCTAAAAAAAAGAAAGTGTCCAGAGTGGTGAGGGAGATGCAGGGATTCACTCCAAGGCCTCAGTCCAAGGTTTCTTCTGTCTATCTATTTGTAATAAGGACTTCTTCCTTTTTTCTTTTTGCTGATACAGTCTTTGTGCTTTATAAACATAAAGAACACTGTCTTCAGTCTATGTCAACTTTCTTTTTATCTTTCCTTCCCCCGGCCTCAGCCTGTTTATTTTATTTTCTGGTGCAGCTGGGGGCCATCATTCCAGAAGGTAAAATGAAAACAAGTTCTGCTTTCCACTTTTCTCTTTTTTTTCCTCCACTGCTAGAAATCAGTCCCTGCCCTCTTTCTTTTTCTCTTCCTTAGGCAAAACACACACACAAAATTTCAGCAAAATCTTTGTTCCATCTTCTTTGTTTTTTCCTTTTCCCCCCCACCAGGCCAGTCTCTCTTATTGGGGAAAAAAAAGGATTCTTTCTTTCTTCTCCCTTTTGGCTGCTAATATTCAATGGGCAAAAAAAAAAAAAAAAAAAAAACAGAATAAACAATGTTGCAAATAGTCTCTAGAGTTCTATTCCAGATACAATGTATCTTCTCCACTCAGCTTGTTGATCAGAAAGATCGACAGTTTGGCAGTTCAAATCCCTAGTGCTGCATAACTGAGTGAGCTCCTGTTACTTGTCCCAACTTCTGTCAACCTAGAAGTTTGAAAGCATGTAAAAAATGCAATTAGAAAAATAGGGACCACCTTTGATGGGACGGTAACAGTGTTCTGTGTGCCTTCGGCATATAGTCATGCTGGCCACATGACCAAGGAGATGTCTTCGGACAGCGGTGGCTCTTCGGCTTTGAAACTGAGATGAGCACCACCCCCTAGAGTAGGGGACCGACTAGCACATATGTGCGAGGGGAACCTTTACCTTTACCTTATCCTATTATTAATAAAGTACTGCAATCAGGGGTGGGTTCCCACTGGTGTAACAACCAGTTTACTTGCTGCCAACATTTTGGATGCTTGTGCATGCAGGAAGCATGTGCACACCAAATACATGATGCACACACATCAATTTTGGGGCGAAAATCAGCTGAAAAACATGCATTGCAGGCCAAATGTGTGATGTGCATGCATCACCTTAGGCCCAAAAATCTAGCTACTGGTTTGGCCAAACCAGTAGCTAAATCAACTGATTTTGGGGCTTAAATTGATGTGCGCACAGCGCACATTGAATGCACATCACCTCAGCCCCAAAAAACAGCTGATTTAGCTACCAGTTTGGCCAAACCAGTTGCTAAATTTTTGGGCCTAAAGTGGCAAAATCAGCTGTTTTTCAGGCTTGAGGTGATGTGCGGGCCACGCACTCTGTGCATGCATCAATTTAGGCCCAAAAAACAGCTGATTTAATTAGCTACTGGTTCAGCCGAACCGGTAGCTTAATTCTAACAACCAGTTTGCTGAACGGGTAATTATTTTAACAACCAGTTCAGCCGAACTGGTAGAAACCCACCACGGACTGCAATCTAATTGTAACATCTTTTGCGGTGAACACTGAATTGTTACTATCTCATCACTCCACTAATCTCAAGAGGGACAAAGCTATATTGAGCTTTGGGTCCACAGCAATTTAATCTACTGGAAATGCATGTTCAATCTCTTGCAGCGATCTGTTCCCTTGACATTTTAAACCTTCTGCCTACTTTATTCGTAATCCCTGAGACTGTTTGCAAAGGAGAGTTTTTTGAGGGCCCCACCCCTGAAAGTAGTCTGGTAATGATATTTTTGAATAATGTTATTTTTTTAATCTAGATTTGTGTATGTACACACACACACACACACACACACACACACTTTTTGTACATGAATATTTGTACTCCATCATCTATATATCTTTTCCTTCTGCTCCAATGGGGGAGGAGGGAGAAGTGCACAGTTGGGTGAAGTGAAGATCTTTTAAAGCTTTTTTTTTTAGAAATTATTCTGCAAACTAACTATCTGTGTCTTAGCTCCTGTTGTCACTGGAAATAAATTTCAGTAAGTTCTTTTATTCCTCTTTCAAATGAAGAAAATCCAGAGATTTTCATCCAGAGGAATGTTAAAGAAAATACTCGAGGTAAAATTGGAAGAAGGCAAAAATGGGAGGCTGGAAAAAGCTAGAGAGAGAGAAACATCAGAAAAGAAGAGAAATAGAGAAAGGACACATGGTAGTGTGGGCATGCAGATGACAAAAGATGGCTACGGGGAGTGAAGATCCTTGCAATGGTTTGGAGATCACTCTTTTTTACAGTCTGAAGTGAAGGAGGAGGATAAAAAGGAAATATTGAAATCTGTACAACAGAAAACTGGTAGGCAAAGTTTATAATAGTAGATTGTTGCCATTACTAAGGGCAGGATCTTTGATAAGAGAATGTAAAAGAAACTGATCTGGATTATGAGAAATCCATTTTTCTTTTTGACCTGTAGGCCAACCTTGGTTACACAAGTCTTTCACAATGGCATTCAGATATCCTTAAATCTACTAGATTGCTTTACAAAGCTCTTTTCATTGATTCACAGACTTTCATTAAAAGATCTAGAACATGGGTGTCAAACTTGTGGTGTCGCATTCCCATCACGTGATGTATCACAACGTTTTTTCCATTCACAGAGCTGGGGTGGGCGTGGCCTGAACATGACGCATCTGGCCCACAGGCTGCCAGTTTGACATCCCTGATCTAGAAGAATCAATAGTCAATATAACTAAGAATAGTTCAAATCAAACCACATAGAGTCTACAATATAAAGACTTACCATAATTATTTATTTTATTAACACACCTTCTTTAGTTTACGATTTGAGTTGGCAAAGAGCAGACATATGACACTTGCAATGAAACACTCTTCATAGTTTCTGTGTTTAGTGGGGCTTATTCTAAAGTAAAATATTAACCTGGCAGTCTAAAGTTCCAGGAAAGTAGATAAAAATCTGATTTTCATGACTTCCAAGAAACTATTTTTCCTTCTTTTGGAAATGGAAATCTGTTCTACTGCTCTAAAGTTCCAATCAAAGATAAGCAATCTATGATATTTTAACTGCAAGTAACACAATGGTTTGCCATTGACTCTTTCTACTAGGGTTGATATGAGTTGTTTTCGACTCACATCTCTAAAGTACACTTTTCCATTACATTACATATGATCAAAAAATAAAGCCAATCTTAAAGACAAAAATAAAATTTAATTAAATCTCTCTGGTTGGGTTGTTCACCGAATATTATTTCTCACTAAAGGCTTTACATTCTAAAATATAATACAATGAATTAGTATCTTTCATTGAGTTTCATTAAGGAACTGAATTGTACTGAGCCATAACTATTACACGAAACCAGATTCTTAAACTTGATTTGGTTTTTGATGATTTTCCTTATGAGCTACCTTTATAGTAGCCATAAATTTAGAGAACTGGCACTTTCTGCATTACTATGAGGAAATATGTCTTTCTGGAGAAATCTTTTAAAGAGGAGACTGATCAATGGGAAGAGGAATGATAACAAGGGAAAGAAATGATTAGATTTGTAATGTTGGCACAGAGATAAACTAAGGATGCTATTTTCAGTTTATAAAAATGCATATTGTCTATTTAGCTAGATAGAAGATCCATAGGTTAATAACCACCTCATAATTTGCTCGGATGAAAATCTGTCAAAGTACAGCATATAAATATAATTATAATTATAGTTTTAACACAGTAAATATAGTGTTAAGGCAATACCTTGTGTTCTTCCTATGGAACTGGGAATAATGTTGAACAGCTTTGAACCATCTGTGTCCTAGGGGTCTTATAAAGACCACTGCTGACTGGGAAAATAGACAAAAAGTTGGATTATAGTTTAATTTTAAACCTTTTTATTTCTAAAACCATAAATCTGGTTTCCAAGCTAAAGGCTATAATGCTACAGCCACATACCTGGAAGGGCTTACTTCTGAGAACATGAGTATAGGATTGCATAATAGTATACTTGTCTATATTTGTCAATGATTTTACTGGATTTGCTTTTCATAGGAATTAACGTATTGAATATTAGGTCTCAGCCTATTTTCCTTCATGCAACTCTATAGCTATTAACAAATTCCATTCATTTTTAGCCATGTTTGACTGACAAGATCAGACAGGGATTTATTATGGGAAACCTCGGTTATGATTATTTAGCTTCTACAAACTACGAGCACATGATAATGTTAAGTCTAAATTGAGCAGTATGAATAAGAGAATCAATCCAGCTTCTTCTATATTGTTTTGAATACATTACATATTGTTCATTTACCATGTATTTTTAACTGACTTTTCACATTCTGGATTTGCTGAATTATCTGTTTGGGTTTTATTTGTTTGTTTGAAATCCCGGATCAAAATAAGAATCTTACATATAAAATCTAAATTGCTCACTTATTAAAAAATAGTCAGCCTGAGACCTGCACTCTTTGAAATGGTTTGTCCTACAATGACTATGGATAAATAGATTGGGGTAAGACGTCTACTTTTTCCTTTTCATTTTTTAGATGTTGATTTCCAGTATATCCCATTCAGGGATGAATTTTGAAACCCCACATAGAAACAAGCAAATCTATTTGGAAAAAGTGGGATTATCATTTATTTATTTTATTTATTACATTTTTATGCTGCCCAATTCCCGAAGGACTCTGGGCGGCTTACAACATGGATAACA
>JANHGC010005701.1:45220-58907 GCA_027560395.1 Boaedon fuliginosus | reverse complement strand
TGATGAGGGCATGAGTGACTGTGAGTAATGCTTCTCAGTCCAGAAAGGGCTGCAATTGGTGCACCAGGCAAACCTGGGCAAAGGTTGCCCTGGCCACAGCCATCAGGTGATCTTCTAATTTCAGCTGTGGATCCAGGATGACACCCAAATCACGAACCCTCTCAAAGGGAGTCAACACCTCCCCTGATATTTCCAATGATGGCAATTGTTGAATGGTCTGAGAAGTAGGGACCCAGAGCCACTTGGTCTTGTCAGGGTTGAGTTTGAGCCTGTTGGTCTCCATCCAGACCCCCATGATGTCTTATGATGTCATAGAAATCAGCAAAACTGTGCACTTGTAAGAAATGACTGCACAGAGAAAGATAAGAGCATACCCACTTATATAGATCATTACCATATAATTTAAACAAATGTAAAAATCTTACAACCACAGAAACTTCACCCAAAACCATTCCTCTGAAATCGTTTTGAAATGAATTAAGATTGGACCAAGAATTCTGCTTTATTTTATCAGTTATTATTTCATTTGATGCACCTTGTTAAAATTATTTGAAAGAGAATTTTAGAAACCTAAAGGGTGGTGGAGTGGGATATTCTTGTACTTACTATATTTTTCAGAGTATAAGACACTCCTAAGTATAAGATGCACCCAGCTTTTGGGGAGGAAAATAGGGGGAGGGCTTTCTGTATCCCAGCAATTTGTCTTCTGTGCTAAATCAGGCTGAAACTAAAACTGAAAACAGGCTTCAGAACAGGAGGCAAAGGAAAAAAGTCTGGGAGGCCGAGGCAGAGTTTTTTTCCCCTTGTTTTCCTCGCCAATAGCTCACAAAAGCTGATTGGGGCTGCTCCTGCTGTGTTGAAACTGAAACTGAAACTGGATTCAGCACAGGGTATAGGAGGCGGGGGATCTGCCTCAGATTTTTTCCCCTTTGCTGAAGCCAGTTTCAGTTTCAGGACAGACTGGTTCAGTATGAGCAGCTGATATCCCAATTAGCTGTTGTGCGGAGGCAGCGATCCCTGCAGCCTTGCTCAAAACGGTAGGAACAGACATGGAGGCTGTGATGTGTTCCTCAGGCTGGAACATGTGCCTATGGAGGGTGAAAATGGGGGTGGGCGGGGCTACATTCGAAGTATAAGATGCACCCTAATTTTCAGCCTCTTTTAGAGGGGGGGAAGTGTCTTATACTCCAAAAAATATGGTATTTAATAATGAACAGACAAGGAGTGTGGTGAATGTCCTATTTTACCAGTATAGTTATCTCTCATGTAGTCAGCAGCCTCTCTGATTTCTCACATTAATTAATTATTATTGGGAGACATCAACCAGGAACATTGTAGGCTGGGCTTTTGGGGGGGGGGGGGAATGTTCACACAACCATTGAGAAATTGTTGGAAAATGCTTTCATATTGAAAATATTGGAGAATATTTTCACAATATTTGCAGAATCTTAAAATGATATTTCCCCCAAAATTTAAAAAAACTAACAAAATCCACTGTGATGGTATGTAGGTGCATGCACACACACAAAATAACCAGATCACTAGTTCTATGGCTATCATGGTGGCACAGTGATTTGAATGCAGTAGTGCAGGCTAATTCTGCCGACTGCCAGCAGTTCGATTCTCACTGACTCAAGGTTGACTCAGCCTTCCATTCTTCTGAGGTCAGTAAAATGAGAACCCAGATTGTTGGAGGCAATAGCCGCCCAGAGTCTTACGGGAGTTGGACAACCTATAAATTAAATTAAATAAATATGCTGACTCTGTAAACCACTTAGAGAGGGCTGTAAAGCACTGTGAAGTAGTATATACAGTAAGACTAAGTGCTATTGCTATTGCTATCATGAGATGAGACTTCTAAAAAACAGGTACAGATTTTCCAGTTGCTGCAAAAAACAAGCATATAGAGGCCATTGTTCATTTTTGTAGGAGAATTACAAATTACCAGTCTAAAAGCACTATGATCATCCTGTATTTGCACAGCAAATGCAAGGATTTTTAAGACAATAATACCTAGAATGGATAAGTTCAATTATGAATTTAATACATTTCCCTTCTATATTATACTGTAATGTGTTTTAGAGTAAAACCAGACTCCTTGTTTTCATACTCCCTTCTGATATAGAATAAATGATAGCCAATCCTTCCAATAATTGATAGAGAAGCATCACCTTTTATCTAGTAGGGTTATTTCTAACACCAAAGGACTGCTTAAGGATAATTAGATTCCTTTATATTTATATAGTTCAAGAAGAGAAGCAACTCAGAATAATTTATCAAACTTTTTGAAGTGGGTGTCTCAATTACAGAATCAGTTATAAATTGATTCTGATGGAAAATACATTTAATATACCCATTTAAAATGTAATTTTCAGATACAGAATGATAGTGATACTCAACCTGGAGGATTGCTTTAGAATGACTAACTTTCAACAATTGCAACAATTCAGCTTTAAATCAAGCAATCATTCTGCTTTCTATTTTTAGGACTAGGAAGAAGTAGCAGACCAGATGAAATTTGTATCGGCTCCTGCCTTTTTGTGGCTTTGACCAAATCATTATCTCTCAACCTAACTTCTCTCACAAGAGTGCTGGGGGGATAAAATGTGGGGCAACCACCTGAAAACTACGTAGTTCCCCAAAATCCTCCAACCTTTCAAAAGAGGCATAAAATTCTACCTCTGCCCTTCCAAGGCTGTCATCAAGGAGATGGATTTTTAAAACCCTTTTTTTAACTGAGACTATTGGCTGCACAAAGTTGGCTGCCCCTGCTAGAGACAGCCAAGACTGAGTCCTTAACAGGGCCAAGCAAGGCTAGGAGTCCTTAGCAGAGCCAAGGCTCTGCTAAGAAAGAGCCAAGGCAGAGTCCAGCTGCAGCTTGTAGATAATAGACTGCTCCTGCATGATAAACCAACATTCTGCATATTGTTTTTTGTAAATGAAGCCAGGCTGGGCTGGATTAAAATGACTTGCCTAATACCTTTCATGTCTGAGTCTGGATTTTTAACTGCAAAACCTTAACCATCAGTTAAGAACAAATTTTAAAATGTAGGTTGAATGTCCCAGTAGTAAAAAAAAAAGTCATAAGTTATAAGATGAACACTTGTAGACTAGTACTGGAATTTGAAGATGAGATAGAGCCTTATATTCCTGTTGTAAAATATCAGAGGCTTCTCTCAGTTTTTTGCTAAGCTTCTCTTTGGTCAGATTTATTGCATGGGAAATTAACTAAGCAATAACAATAAAGAACAGAAGTAGTTAAAGACATTCTATCTGGGTTTGGAAACTGGTGTGGAATGGATAATTAATAGCCTTTTCCCTAGTAGTTACAATAGCTCAGTAGTTTTGTGTGTGTGAAAGAGAAAGAGAGTAAGGGAATATGTGGGAGGGAATGAGAGAAGAATTTTAGCTGCACAGAGTTTCAAATCATGACATGATACTCACTGAGTATTCTGCAGAGATATTGGTGGTCCTGTTCCCTGTAATTAGAGTCTGATACATTAATTGCTGGAGTTATTGTTGGTTATTAACATAGGAAACACATCACAAGTACAAATTCTTCCCAACAGTTGTAATATTTTCTATGGAAACAAAAATGGAAAGAAAAGGATTAAAGTACATTTTGAATTATAGAGCCTGTCCCTTAGGTTCATTTTTTGGAAACAGAAATAATACTATACTACATACTATCAGCAAGAGATTCCTAGATGGGAGCAGTAGGGGCAAATTGCTTGTTAGATCATGGTTACTTGCCTCTTCATTAGAATCTCTGGAAATCAAGCAGCTGGAGAAGATGTCAGCCTTTTGCCCATATTATATATCCAACTGTAAATACCCTGACTGAATTAGAATTATACAGGCAAATCAACAGCCTCTGAGAGTTATACCCAACTGGCAATGGAAAATGCCGTTAAAGGTTTGTCCAGTTGGTGTGTTGTTTCCAACTAAGCATTTCCAAGAAGGTCATATGTTGTCAAGCCCTGCAATAACCAGGTTTGGCCAAGTGGCTGTGACCTGGAAGGAATGGAACAAATATAGTCATGACTTTTGGGGCCCTGACCTTCCACACAGATCAGACTTCAAAGGAAAAAGCCCTTCTCCTTTCTCCCAACTTTCACACTCATTCTCTCTCTCTTTCTCACTTTCTCTCTCTCTCTCTCTCTCTCTCTCTCTCACACACACACACACACACACACACACACACACAGTTTTGTGGGTTTAAATTCTTTCAAATGATTGTTCCTCAGATTGCTCCCAGGATATGTTTTGGCTCTCCTTTCATATTTTTCAGGGATTCAAGATATATAAAGTGCACCCTTTAATTCCCTAGGTTTCAAGAGAAGGAAGAATATTAGGGTTTGGAGAATTTCTCTGCTTTTGTTTAATGGAAACAAGATTTATGAACAAATATGTTTTCATAAAAACAGTTCTTTACTCTTTCCTTCTCTGTTACACACAGAACACACTCTCAGCATACTGAATTTTAAAATATTTAACTTTCAAGTTTGTAGAGTAAGTTTTTCCCTAAAGATAAAATATGAGGCCAAAAGTTAATTGTTGCAATCATCTAGCCTGGCTTGTAAATCACAATTCTTGATGAAGAGTAAATACATTTTATGTAAATTTGGAACTGTTGACTGTATAAGGTTTTAAAAATAGTTGCAATCAAAAGTACAATACAATCCTATGCATATTACTTCAATGTTTAATTTACCTCACTTTGAAACAGATACATCTTTCTCATTCCAAAGGGCCTTCTTGACCCACAAGATTGCTAATTTACAGTAAAGCTTATATAAAAATCCCATTTTTTCCAGTACTACTTTCAGACTATTTAGCAAACTTACTATGCACCAAATATGTTAGGTAGATTTCCCCAGAGAAAGCTCATACAATTTCACTGTTTTTCAGAATAATAAATGAACAATCCAGACCCTACATCCAGCTTTGTCTACTTTCTGGAATTTTTTCATATAGAATGGCATCTCTAAGGCACATCTGTTTAATAATTTTGTCTTTAAACCCTTAGGTAAAATCCACAAGGCATATGAATTGGAGAAAATAAAAAATGCAGCAAAATAGCCTGCAAATACAGTAATTGCTGAATTATATGAAGTGAATATGAAGCAAGCCGTGGCCACAATCCAACATATTTAAGCCTCTCGAGATCAATAGCACACTGATGGGTTGTGGTTGATATCTCTACACCACCTGTTGTTGAATTCATTAATTTTCTATTTCAGATTCAATACTTTTGTCCCTGGATACAAGCCATATAGTATGTATTTCCTTTTTCTTTCTACAAGGTGCTGATATAATTTATTTTCATTAGTGTCATTGACACATACAATTTGAAGGGCTATGCCTATTCAGGAGTTGGTTTATTATAGATAGAAAATTTGTTGTATACTGCCTTATGTAAAAATAAACATCAATGAGCTGGATTCAAAGGAAATAAGACTTTTTCTACACAATAGAAATGCTATTGTCAAATAATAGTTCAGCACTGCATGAAAATGCAGTTACAGGTATATCTCAACTTATGACCAGATGCTTAATGATTATTCAAAATTATGACACGTATCCCTAGGGTACTTACAACACAGTTCACTTATGATAATTGTTTCACTTAAAGATCGTGGCATTTGCTTATCAACCACTGGGGAAAGGGTCATAAAATTGGGTTGGTCATAGTGTGTGTGTGTGTGACCTGATTTATGACTTATAAGTTGACCAAGACCATGATGGGCAGGCTCCATTGCGAATGTAAGTCGAGGACTACCTGTAAAACAAATCAAACAGATAAAGGAAGAAGACATGTAGGATAAAGCAAAACATACAAATAAGATGCCTTTGAAGTATGTAGTTCCAACTCATTGAGAAAAATGTAGATTGTAGATTGAAAGAAGGAACTATTGACTATTTGCATAACAATTATCAGGGTCCACTACTATTTTCAATGGGTGATACTTGTGTCTCAGCCACTAAAACATGTTGAGCTGCATATGTACTCTGTTTATGGAGGGGAGGTTGTGCACCAATTCTGTAGTGTCTGTGCACCTATAAATCTATAAAAATTATTCTAGCTCAGATTTATCTATGTACATATTTGATGTGGAGAGCCTTTATTAAAGCTAAGGACACAGTATAGGGAAGGAGAATAAGGAGCAAGGATGAGAGAGAGAGAAGAAAGAGAGAGAGAGAGAAAGAGAGAGGGCAGAGGTGGAGGATAACTGAAAAGAAATATAAACTCACAGGTCAAAGAGCATACTGTATATAATTCTGTTCCAAAGTTGTCAATCCCCTAGTTTAAAATTATCCGATATAATATAAAGAATCATAATTCTTTCTATACTTCAGGTCAATCCTGGATTTCTATATATCCTACCAAGACCTTAAAGCTAAAATATGCATATCACGTTCACTTTATTTTGTCACTGCATGGACAAAATACTGTTCATGTATACATTGGTTTCACTGTTCACTCTGTGCAACCACTGCATCCATAGAACTGTGAACACTTTTTCATAAAAACTCAAGAATTTCACTGTAGAGCTGCCTGTGGGTTTGTCATGTATAGTGTTCTTTCTATCTATTAAGTGAGCAATTGAATTTCCTTTTTGTTTGTTCAATATGTTATTTGGCATTGCTACAGCAATGTAATTTACTTTGAAAAATACATTATTTAATTTAAAATACGTTTTGATATGTACTTTACACCTCCACTTTACTTTGTATTTACATAACTGTATGTACCAAACCATGATTCTTTCCTGTTACTTGGCGGTCCTTTTTTTAATTTTAATTGTGTTGATACCGACAGAGCTCAACCTAAATGTAGTAAGAAGAACACATTCATTCTATAAACTTTCTTCCTCTGACTTATTCTAATGCATATGAGGACAATTATCCTTTGACAACTCTGATGAATAGTAGTGCTCTTTTACTTGACTTGTCACATTGATCACCAGCTACTGATACAATTAATAAAGCATTGCTGTCCACACAGCATATTAATAATTAGACTGAATTGGATATGACAAGACCAATACATCTAGTGCACTGACTTTTTAATCTTTTGCATCCTGCCAGCTCCCAAGATAAAAGAAATAAAAATCCAACACCCTACCTCTTCCCTCAGCTGACAAGAGGTTCTTACCTACTGGGCACCTTGGCATATTTCCAATGAATGTAACTCCACTTCTCAAGGAATGGAAAAACCCAGTTGCTAGTGGTGAATGCTTTAAACAATGGAAAGGATCCAAGGTGATTTGTTGTTATGTATAGTCAAGAGTTTGTTCTTATTTAATAGGATAGATTGCTTTTTTTTTTTTGTCTTAGAAAATCTATCACAAACAGATTTTGGAAATTTTCTTGTATTCCCGAACTTTGGGAAATGTTTGGGCCTGAATGTTTCTATTCCAGGATACTTCAGAGCCTTGTGAACTACACGGAGCTCACTGTGCCTATAGGCATACACATACACAGAGACAGAGACAGAGAGAATATGTACAGATATTCTATAATTATGTATACAGTTATGCAAATACAAAGTAAAGCTGTAGGGTACATACAAAAAAAAACCATTTTCTTTTTCCTTTCTTGCTTGCACTTTTTGTATATAAGACAACAGTAAGCAGATTTATATAGAAGAAATGTGTTTTGAAATGTAATACTTTTTTTTACTAAGTTGTAGCTCTATGGATGATCTTATCTTTGTAAGAGGTCAAAAATCAAATTAATACCACTTTCCTCAGAAAGTAAGGAGGTCAATAGAGAGTGGATGGGCCAAGAATACGCATGCCATTATAAGACATCATAAAAATACAATAACTAAAAGATGGGGAGGGAGGAAGTAGGATGACCAAGGAGTGGAGGGTTGGATCTGATATTAATCTATCAACCACCCCCAACATGAAGTCTGTCATGTATAAAATACATTCCTGGCTCTACTCCCAGTTTACACCTGTTGGTGGCAGCACTTGCCAGTGCTGCACATCTATAACACCTATAGGGGGAGATGTGGTTTTCCCCATATATAAGGGGCATGCGTGCTCCTCTCAACTTTCTTTGGATTACTTCTGGATACCCTGAGACATATTTCCCTAACACTTTACAATAAAACTTTTATTTTTGGAGTCCTGTGTTATGTAGCTGATTCTAAGATCTCATCCACCTCAAATAACACTGACAAGTGGTAGCAAGAGGGATGGTTGAGAATCCTAGCTACATAATCTGGGTAGGATCCAGATGTCTTTGAGTCAGGACACAATTGCCAAGAACACCTGGACCCACACTGCAAAGAACACCTGGACACGCAGCTCTCCCATCATGACAAGGCGACATTGCCAGAGGGAGGCTGCAAAGGAACCTGCCACAGCAGACCAGGACAGCTGTTCATCAGATGCAGAATACTGAGGCCCAGCTGAATCGGATGATGAGCAGCTGCACCAAACATCTGCAATCATCGAGGCCGAAGTACACTGCGACCCAAATGAGGCAGGGCACATGGCATTTTTCACTGAGGCCACAGACTCACAACTGAACCTCATGAGTGAAAGCCAGTGCAGGGAGCTCCTAAGGGTTTTCATGTTCTCAAAGGTAGCAGAGGGTGCACCAGACACAGATGAAAGGGAGACTCCCACGACTGCAGTAGCAGAGACAGTGGTGGCAGAGAAGAAGAAGGAGAAAAAGAAAAGTCAAGTGGCGAAAACCCAGAAGAAACCTTCAACGCCAGTAACCTGACTTACGACCACATCAGACCTGGAGACACTGAGCAGCGAAGACACAACTACCAAAGAAAACACACCAGATCCTAGCAATGGGGAAGCAGAGAGTGAGGACACCCCCCACTACCCCAGTGATGGCAACATAGCAACCTACGACTTGAACTTTTCACCTACCCGAAGCAGCAGGCATCCAAAGAAGGCGGTGAGTCTTCGTTCTTTATCTTCAGGGGGCTCTTCTGCCTCCCTAGTCCAAGGAGGGGAGCCAAGGGCTGGTGGCAAGGCCCAGTACAAGGAGGCTTCCCCTAAGGGAGCTCTCCAGGAGAGGACTTACCTCTCCAAGAGCCAGCCACAACTGAAGTTTGTGCAGTTGGACAGATATGCGTAGTCGCTTACCTGTCAAGATCAGCTGGCTGCCAAAGAGTGCAAAAGTCCTTGCTTTGGCATCCCAATGCCTTTTAGCCTGCAAAAGGAAAGAAAAGACATTAAAATTGATTAAAAAATTGCTAAAATTACTTAGAAGCTGTATTCTTCTTCCACGTCATTTTAAGAAGCTCCAGCTAGAGTCTTGAAGTGTACACAATTTATAAGAGAGCTTTTGCAGCATTCTTGCCGGCTATTGAATCAGCCCTGTATGCCAGTCTTCCAGACAATGTGACACTTCAACAAGCCTGGAAGAAATTAGATGCCCCATTCCAGAGTGACAACATTGGAACTACCAGCTGGCTTTCCATGAAGCTTTTCAACATGAGATTGAATCTGGGGGTTGATATGGGTGAGCATTTGGCCACTGTTAAGGCCTTGAGGGGAGATTTGATTCAAAGGGGGGGATCAGGATACTAATTGGCAGCCTTGTTACCATGCTGCTCAATTTTGTCAAGGGGTGGGATTGGAAGACTTTCATCGTCTCTATTGAGAGAGATGCCAATAAATTCAACATTGATTACCTATCTGGCTGCATGATGGAGGAGTACCGTCACCAGCAGGAGAACCCAGCTCCACAGCATCCCAGGACCCAGAGTGGTCATCACAGAGGCCATCGCCACCCTGCAAGGAGAGAGCACAACTTCGAGCAGGCAAACTCTGTTTCCTGTTTCTACCAGTGTAGATCTACCAACCACTTCAAGGCCAACTGTCCCCAGTTGCAGGGTTCTGCTAACTTTTCTTCTTCCGGGGGAGAGGGAGAGGGGGGAGAAAGAGGCACAGTCATGGAAGGGGGAATAATTTTGGTAATGGCAATACTCAAAATGATAATAACAATGTAAACAATAATGTTAATGTGCCTAATATAATTGAAAGGGTGCAATATGGGCCATATTAAACGAATGCCATTTATAATGCTGGTGTTCAAGAGCCCCTAGAGGATGGATTCTGAATGATGAACAGTGGAGCAGGGGTGCACATAGCTCCCAAAGAAGGTGATTTCAAAGAGTACAAGCCCAATAGCTCTGCAGTGAGGATGGCAAACAGGCAAGCAGCCAAAGTAACCAGAATTGGAACTGTGGAGATACCCGGGATCGGGGACCTCAAGGATGTATTGTGCTTTCCTACCATCCCAAATAATCTGATGAGCATGATGAAGCTCTGTGATGACCAGAGAATGGCTGTAACATTCTGTTACTATGGGGAAAAGATTTCCCAGAATGGGAATGTCATTGGGAAAATGAGGAGACATGGCAACTTGCCATATCTGATTCTCAGGGGCCAAAGTCTCAAGGTGCTGTAGCTCAGCAAGCTAAGGAAGCACAGAGACAGCAGGGGGCCAAAACAAAACAAAAGGCGCCTGCACCGCCAGCAACCCAAGTAACCCCTGTGGTGCCCAGTCAGCCAGAACCAAGGGCTGAGAGCAGCAGTGCCAGCAGCATTGGGACTGGGACCACTGCCAAACAAATCTTATGCAAGTGTGGTTAAAGGTGCAAATGCACCTAAGGTAAAGGTTACCCCAAAGGAAAAAGATGTGCCAAAGCCCCAGAGGACTAAGAAGGGGGGCAAATGTACAGAAAAGAAAAACAATGTGGAAACATTTATTGTTGAGCCCAGAAATGAAAATGTTATTATTGAGAATGCAAATGTTACTAATAATGAAACTGTGACTGTAAATAATAATGATGACAATGTTAATGCAAACAGGGTAATTGGTACCTTAAACGAAGATGAGGAGATAGAATACATTGTGCAAGTGGAGTTGGTGAATGTAGATGAGACTATAGCAGCTCAGTGCCAGGAGACTGTTCTCCCTGTAATTCAGGCCCCTAAGAAAAAGAATAAAAAGAAGAAGGGGTCAAAGGTCAGCAAGGCCAAACAGAATGCCACAGTTGAACAAGAGGCACAGGAAGCAGTGGGCGGTGCAGCCGAGGGTGAAACAAAGGTAGAAGGTAGAAGGGGTCAGCAGGTAGACATTGGTAGGCGCCTTCATGATAAGTGTGCCCAAATTCTGCATAGGAGGCCATGTCACGCTAGCTTTAGAGCCATCAAGCGTATGTCTGACTGTATGGAAGGCCTAGACCTGTGGGACTGCAATCTATTTTTGGAATGTGCTATTTGCAGATAGGCCAAGTCGAAGGTGACTCCCTCTCCTCATACATCAACCTGGAAAACAGATTTCCCATACCAACTGATTCATACGGACATGGTTGGGCCCTTTCTAGCATCCCTTGGTCAGAAATGGTACTTCCTCACAGTGGTTGATGACTACTCACACTTTGGCCATGTCTATACCATAAGGGAGAAGACAGATGTGCTGGCAATCATACAACATCTGTACGCATTGGTGGAAAATCAATTTGGATGGCGTATATTTCAGATACAGTCAGACAGAGGCTCTAAATATACATCCAGGCAGTTCCAGAACTGGACCAGGCAGATGGGGATACAACACTTCACTTCCCCGCCATTTACTCCTCATGCCAATGGCGTGGCTGGCAGAAGGAATAGGGTCCTCCAAACAATAAAGGACAGTTTGCTGCCAGATGCCAACCTGGACCATTCTTATTGGGGTGAGGCAATTGTCTTTGCTAACTACATGCTCAATACAACCTGGAGCATTGTGGTTAAGCAAACCCCATATGGACTGTTACATGGCAGAAACATTACTAGGCACACTTGCACATTTTCGGGATTAAGGCATGGTTACACATTCCAAAGGCCCAACGAAGAAAGGGATATCATGTGTCCAGGGAGCTTACATTTGTAGGCTATGTTTCAGGCACAAAGGGCGACTGGTTCCTGGATTCGAATGCGAAGGTGGTGATATCCAACTCTACAGTCTTTTCTGAGGGTGATCAATGGTCCAGAATCCACTCTAATGACCTGGCTATCTATGTTCCCGGTGAGTCCAGAGGTGAGCCTGCCATACCTGCACCCCCCTGCAAAGAACAGACACCTGCATCAGTGTCAAAGAAAAACAACATAAGGAAGAAATCCAAACAGAAAACATCACCTGCTGCAGAGGTACCAACATCAACACCTGGGCCTACTTCAGAGGTGATGGATACAACACAACAACCAGAGAATTCACCTGCTATAGATGCTGAGGCCTCAACTTCAAACCCAGAGCCCACTCCAGAGGTGACTCCACATTGCCCAGGTCTCCCGGCTAGCAGAGCAGGAGATGAGGAATATGGAGAGTGGGAAAGAGTTAGAATATCCAAGCAATCAAACAAAGGCATCCCTCCAAAGAAAGTGACTGAATAATATTTCACTGTCATTTACTCAGTCAATGCAGGACAAGCAACTGAGAGGGAGCCATCAAATCTTCCAACAATGGAAGCCACACACCCCACAGACATAGGCAGCTCCAAGTTAGCGATAGGCATAGCTATAACTGTGGAGAACTGTGTATAATGGCCTGTATGACCTGACCTGTTGTTTTTTTCTTTAATATCTGAAATCGTATTCTGGCCTGTGTGGGTGGTTTTATGGGGGCAGAGGAAGGGGACTGTCATGTATAAAATACATTCCTGGCTCTACCACCAGTTTACCCTTGTTGGTGGCAGCACTTGTCAGCACTGCACATCTGCAACACCTGTAGGGGGAGATGTGGTTCTCCCCATATATAAGGGGTATGCATGCTCCTCCCAACTTTCTTTGGATTACTTCTTCTGGATACCCTTACCTATGTAGTCTCTTTTGAGACATATTTCCCTAACGCTTTACAATAAATATTTTATTTTTGGAGTCCTGTGTTATGTAGCTGATTCTAAGATCCCATCCACCTCAAATAACATCCCTTGGAGCCCCAAGCAGAGGTGCAATGTTCATATATAGAACTCATATGTGAACATATAGAACCTCTGCTGGATGCTGGTAGAAGGCTAACAGTTAATAGTTTTAAATTATAGAAAGTGTTATGTGAATATGGAGGAGAAGGTGGGTTGCTGAAAGGGATAAAAGTGGTATGTAATGGAAGTAAAGCATTTGTGAGACTAAGTGAAATCCTTGGCAATTATTTCAAAACTAAGTAGGAGTAAAACAAGGATGTGTGATCTCCCATTGTTTAATATATTTATGGTTAAATGCTTATGGTGATAGTGTAGGTGTTTTATGGAGCAGATAAATATATGTTAGTTTGGGATGCAGATGATTCCACATACTTGTCTGAGACACCAACCGGTCTGCAACAAATATTATAGTATATGATGTAACAAAGAGTACAGGTGCTCCTCGACTTATGATCTCAATTGCGGCCAGCATTTGTTGCTAAATGAGAAATTTGTTAAGTGAGTTTTGCCCTATTTGAAAACTTTTCTTGCCACATTTCTTAAGTGAATCACTGCAGTTCAGTGGTGGGTTCCTACCGGTTCGCTGGTTACCCGTTTTGTGGGCATGCTTGCCGATCGTCTGTCAAATACGCACTGCATGCGATTGACTTCGAAATCTTTGTGTGGTCTGCAAGCACTCTGATCCAACAGCTGTGTGGCGGATAGCCGTAGCTATCCACCATACAGCTGTTGGGTCAGAGT
>JANHGC010005700.1:51363-65923 GCA_027560395.1 Boaedon fuliginosus | reverse complement strand
AGGCTGCAGCAGGCAGGGAAGGAGCAAGGAAGAAAGGAAGGATGAAAGGGAGACAGAGGGAAAGAGAAGTGAGGAACGAAGGAGGAAGGGAGGGAGGAGGAAGGAAAGAAGATGGCAGTCCCATAAAAATTACCTGGGCAACACTGGGTCATCAGCTAGTTAATTTATATATTGCCTGACTTATTCTAGATTTCTGAATTTAATTATATCAGAAAATTTTCACGCAATCCCCCCCTCACATACCCAGGATTAGGAAGCAATATTCTGATACTATATTTGTTACAATTAATGTAGCTTTATGTTTGCAATTAATGCAGCTTTAGGTTTAGGTCTGTTTCTTATTCTGGTCTATGTTACATGCCTGAGACACAGATACCCTAATCAAACATTCTGATGAACGAAAGGTACGCCATTCCATTTTTATAAACGAAAGCCTGGAACTAAACTACAAGATTTGTATTCAAGTGTTTAAAAAGAAACATTCTGAACAAATGCATTTAAAGCCCCCCCCCAAAAAAAAGTTTATCATTTATTTTTAAATGCTCAACTGGTTCACTGAAACTACAAAACCAACTTTTTAAAAGTTCTAGCTTATTCTTCTGGTTTCTTCTTTCAACCTTATTTACAACCTGACCCTGTTTCAAATCATTAGCAATTCTTCTTCTCTTCAGCTCATTTAACCAACTGTCCAGAGATTTTCTTTTCTCAACAGTTAATTTCATCTACCTTCTAAACTGTGAAAGTCACTTCTAGTGAAGAGAAAATCATTATTGTTAACAGTTCCACCTAAATTTGCCTTTAAATGATAACATGGGAAACAAAGGTTTCCATAATTATATCGTTCTTCAAAACTTGGAGGAATGTTTACTTACTTTAAATGCTTTCCCTTTCACACATCTGTTTATAAATACTTCGAGAACTCTAGACACCTTGTGCAGGCAGAAAAAGACTTGCACTATGACATTAATATATTAAAAACATTTTAATTTTTCACTATCCCACTAATAGATTAAAAACTAATTTTCATCTAAATGTGTATCAGGGCAATTATAAAGAAAAAAATACTGAAATAACTACAAGGATATTTTTGAAATCTCAAACTATCAATTAGATTACATTACTTTGCTTTATTTGCATATACAGTTAGTCCTCAACTTATGATTATATTTGAGCCTGCAATTGTGGTTGTGAGTTATGAGGTTCATTAAGGTTGTCGCCATGTGACAGAGCCAGTTTTATGACCTTTTCACAGTGACTGTTGAGCAAATCCAATATTGTTAAGCAGAGTTCTAAGTCACTTTCAAAAAATCTATGGTGATTCTCAGTCATCCAGGTCATGGTTGTCTCAAAGAAGCTTTTTGAATAAGAAACAAAATGTCTTCAAGGAAAAACAAAGTCCAATTTCCTTTTGAAAAGGCACCTTTGGGTCACTTTCTAAGAATGTTCATCCAAATGTAATTACGGTTAAGGCATCTTCTGGACTTTAGGCCTTCATACACAAAGCATGCTGGGACACAAAAGGTGAGACCTACAAAAGCTCAATCTCTCCCAATACGTTTTTTTTAATCCTCATAGCTATAGGCTTTGAACACTTAAAAAGATCTATTAATGTTTTTCAATCAGGACTCAGAACTCCTGGATCAGTTACTCTTCACAGTTATACTCTGAGAGGCTGGAAATCACAATGGAGAACATAAAGAAAAAATAATCAAATAAGTGTTTTAACATCATGGAATTTTTGTTTTGAAAATGATTACTTCAATTTTTAAGAATATTTCCATAGTTCTTTTTAAATTAACACAGGATGCGTTTGACACACTATATAACAATAAACTTCAAATTAAATCCAATATAATTTGAAGTATCTTTAAAAACATATTTTTGTCCTTAATATAATCATAATATATGGGGGTTTATTCCTCTGCTTCCTCCTTTTAGTTGATCTCATTTTTAAGTTTGATTCATGTGATTTTCTGCATTTCATTGGAGTTATATTGTTTTACTATATATCAAAACTGTTTATTTCAAGTATTTATAAGACGACTCACCTCAGGCAATACAACTCTGGGTGGCATACAACAAAAATAAAGTTTAACAGAAAAAAATAAATAACCATACATCATTAAAAACAAAAGTCTTATCTATACAAGGGCAAACCAGCAAAAGGGAATTCCACTCAACTAGACCCAAACATCTAGGGTGGGGGGAAACAGATGAAAAACAATACTATATTGTGGAATGTTCTCATGGTCTAGTCAACAATTTCACCTTTACCATAGCTGTCACCAGATTTATATAAATAGAAACAAAGCAATAAATACTGAAATCCAAGCTCAGGAATCAATCTCCATCTTTGATGACTCCTCTGTTGAAATACTAGAGATGCTCTATTTTTTTATTTTTTTTTACTAAAATTAGTGAAACTTTGAAGTATTTTGCTTTGGCTGGATCAGATCCAATGTAAGCACATAGCAATCTAAATATAAATCAGGGAATAGTGTTATTGCCTCCTGGAACGGCACAGAGTGACAAATTAAAGCTGAATCATTCTGCAGCATTCAGAAAGACAAAGGCAATATTTGAGGACAAGGATTCCCTTGGAGTACATTCTCTACACAGCTGTGAAGGCACTGAAGTATGTCTGAAATGTAAGCATTGTCCAGAAGCAGAGTGAATTCTAGGTATTTCCCCTTGGAAATGTGTAGCCACAGTCCTGAAATGAAAAGCGATCAAAATCTCTGCCCAAGGCAAATTTGCAACTACACATTTTACAATTGCCAGCAGCAGGTTATGGGGCAAAGCTGGCACTTAATGATCCATGCAGACCATCAGCAAGGAAATGCTGCACATGAATAAGGTTTCTTTCCCCTTGGAAAGAGAATCAGAACTTTGCAACTGAGAGAAAATCATACCAACCCATGTGGTAAGTTACCATTTTAAAACGTTTTCCAGCAAGAGGAAAAGGGCAATTTATTTTGAGATCATTCATTTGTCCGGCCAGTAGAATCTTATACTCATGAGCACTGGAAGAACAGAGGACACTTTAAAAGTGTCCTTATTTGTGAAAATACTTGTCATTATTTTTCCTCAGGGTCTCTATCCAGCAGTCTCATTCTTCTTAAGTTTCCTGCAGGGTCTCTTAAGATCTGGGCCATTTTTCTTGACAGATCTAAACAATTTGCCTCTCACACATTAACAGATTTCGAGTGAGCAATTGAAAGTGCTCCTTATAGAATCAACAACATTAACATCATTTGGATAATGAGCTTAGAGTGAGTCATTTGGCTGAGTAGGCAGTTTCCATCTCTAGAGTTAATCTCATGGGGAATCTCCTATAGATGGCCAAGGATACTAAGAGACCCATTCATATTGTCATGGGATAACCATGTTATGATATACACAGCTGTCAGAGAGCTCAAGCCAAGTTTTTTTAAAAATAGGAATGAACCATTTGAACAGAAGAATAAATATTAGAAAGGCTAGTCCTTTCTCCTAAATGGCCATAGAGAGAATGGTTAGTAAACTGCTACTGAGTTATGCCAAACCATTAGCAAATAAAGACTGAAGAAATCAATTTTTGATTCTTTCTAATGAAAAGAAAGCCTCTTTTTACAATTCCCATCCACAAAACATATGAAATCAGCTTTAAGATTATAAAGAACCTTTATCTTATAAAACACTCATTATTATTTGGGCTATATGAAATAGGTTCTTGTTGGCAGGTCTTCATTCAATAACACACTCTGAGAATCAATCTGCTGCATTTGTTTGTTGTTCTTCTCAATTTGTTTTATTGTTGTAATAAATTTTGTATTGTTTGGAAAATATTTTCTTGACTATATCTTATACTTAATTATTGAATTCAGTATATTTTATAAGGAAAGAAATATCTGCAAGGAATATATTGCCATTAGAGCACCATGTAGTGTTTAAGCCAGAACAAAGTTCTGGGTAGATCTTAAAAGAGTGTGATATCCAAGATAGGTAAGTAGTCAAACAGATAGCTCTCTAATCTGAATTCTACTCAGAAGAACTGACTCTGGAAATCAGTGTGTAAAAATATAGTGTAGTCCTCAACTTACAACAGTTCATTTAGTGACCATTCAAAGTTACAACAGCATTGAAAAAAATGACGTATTCACGTACAACCATTGCAGCATTGACATGGTCACATGATCATATTCATGACAATTGCAGTGTCGATTTTGCAATTTTATGACAAAGTCAATGGGGAGCTCAGATTAGCTTAACAACCGTGTTATTAGCTTAACAAAGTGATTCACTTAACTGTTGCAAGAAAGGTCATAAAAGGGGGCAAAATTCATTTAACAACTGTCTCACTTAGCAACATAAATTTTGAGCTCAGTTGTGATCCTAAGTCAAGGTCTACCTGTACAGACAATGAACATATGGATGGAACTAAAGTTTTCAACTTTTCAACTCAAGTTTTCTGAGTACAACTTTATTTTCTAAATAACTAACTGATTCCACATGTCAGATGATTTCAAGATAGTCATTCAGTTGATAGATCAACCTTTTTTTTAATTATTAATTATTATATTTATATTCCGCCTCTCTTCATCCATTCGGGGAACTTGAGGCGGCAATTTTATACTTATTTCCAGTTTTCAGATGGTAAATATAAAGATTTTTGGAAAAGCTAATAGGTTTTTTTTTTCAACTCTCAGACTTTGCAAATGTGATGTGTTGGATTCATAAATGGTTAAAGTGTAAAAATGAGTAAAGCCTACATTAAATTCCCCCTTACTCATGGAAACTCACTGGAGATTTTGGCCATTAACTCTTTCTCAATAGAACCTATTATATTTTAGTTTTGTGGGGGGGAAATGAACAAAGATCCTCATGTAAGCTCCAAAAGAAATGCAGATTATACTATATACAAAAGCAATGGGCAAACTCATAAATGAAATATTACCATTTATGTACTTGATGCTTATCAAGTACACTGTAAGAAACTAGGAAAATTCAGTAGATACTGATCCATCCAGCTCAGTCCTTATTCTGATGTGAACTATTTATTATAAAAAAATAAAATAAAATAACCTGTCCTTGCGTGATAGATCCCAAAGATCAATTTTTTGAGCACATAATGATGAACATTCCCAGACTCTTTCTTCTTTTCTTACTAGAAGGGAGTTTACTTTGGTGAGTGCCATTTTGTTTGGGGAATTTAATTCCTCTGGTGAGTTTCCTTAACATATATGTTCATCAGTTAGCTCTGCAACACATTACATGACAGATGTGAGGAAGAGAATATAGCCAGTGCCAGGCATCAAAATGTCTTTAGGTGGTTATTTGTGAAGTTCAATGTGGCTCATGGTAAAATAAAACCTACTCAGTGTTTATAAAAGTTGTTGTATATCTGAACGGGTTTGGGAGGAAACTCTTTAAATATATGCCTATTTCTGGTTTATGATGCAAGATTGGGTATACATCTGGATATCAAAGTCTCAGTTAGGAACAAAATTTATTTTTCATTGTTCACAGATGTACCTCCCTATTAGCTAATAAGTTGAACAAATGCATTTCAATGTGATTTTCAAAGCTTTCATTTCAGGAAATTGCTTACTCTTGGAATGCCAAGAGTTTCAGTTAACATTTCACTAGGGCATTATACTGCAATTACGATGATTGATGGCCCTCTTTGAAACAGCAAGCAGAAGAGGTCTACTGAGCCACTTCAGATCGCTAAACTCAATGCTGGTCTGCAGATGGGCCTCCACATTTTCTTCCATACTTGAAGAATAACCTGTAGTTACAGAGCAGTAAACCTGAAATAGGCTTTAAACATTACACTGTCATACCTATAGCAGAGTAAAGAAATAACACAAGAATATGGTATTGTAGTATTCTCCAAAATCAAAACACTTATTCATAGCAGAATCTCACAAAAATAATATACCCAATACTGATTGGAACTTTTATGATCAATTAAATGTATATCAATATAGAAGTTGATTTCACCCGAACAGTTATTGAAATTTAAACACACATTCATTCCTTCTACGTATACAGACACATGTGCAAGTGTATTTTTTGCAGTTTCTATAAACTGGGTTCAGTCCAATATTTTTCGGTGGACAAAAGCTAATTAAAACTAATATGGCTTTAAATTGTATTTTTTTTAATAGTTAGTGGCTATAAATTCCATGGACATTCGACAAAATGGAGATGTTATTTTCGTTGGTTTGAAGGATTTTCAATGCAGGTTGCATAAATACGTCAGAGAGATGAAGAGAACAATTCTAATCTCTCTTGGTCACCACAAGAAAGAAAGAAAATCTGTAGGCTGCAATCCAGCAATTAAACAAAATACTAATTGCTTGCACGAACAGCTTTCTTCTGAAACAGGAACGTAATATTTTTTACAACTCAAAAGATTTAACAAGGCAATATAGAAGCACTCAAAATTCCATATGGTGTGTTTCACATTTAAATGTGGGGTGTGTTTTTCAGAGGAAATAAGCTTTTACTGGCAACATTCAGGAGCATATATAAATTGAAGTGATAATAGATTACTTTAAATTTAAAAGGAAATTAATTTCCTTTTAAAGTAAAAGACTCCTGTTATTATTATTGCTGCACAAAGGAATGTGAGAACAAATAAAAGCTCAAGGTTCAGCACTATCAAACAAGGTACTGCGTGTCACAGTGTGTCATTCACTCCTTGACTGTAACATAACACAGAAAATAAAACAGTATAATAAAATTAAGATACTTTAGTGCATTAAACATAGGCTATTTTTTTCTTCTCCTCTTTTCTTCCTTTAGTGAGCATCTGAGTGAGGTTGACCTCACAGCATGCTGCTGTGGTAGGTGCAGGACAATCAAAATCCTCTGTAATGGTTTCCCATGTTTTTCACCAGCAACATGTTTTTTTTTATCGTTTAAATTGAATCTCAGGTTTTTCAATCATCTTTAGTTTGCTTTCCCCATTTTTTTAGGTAGTTTATTGAGTCTTCAACAATATAGGCCACTTTTGCTATGGCCACAAAGGCAATGTTCTGTCATTCTCCATAAATCTTAATCTGTGCTTTTGTATTTCATCTTCAACTGTAGGTTGCTTATTGCCCTTCTGTCTGACGGTATCATTCTTGAGATGGTTACATAAAAAGACTCCCAGGATGTACCATAGGAACCATAGATATGTACTGTTAGGAAAACATTAGGAAAACATTGTGTTCATTAAGTGCACATGTCTCAGAGACATGTAAGAAGACAGGCAGGACTAATGTCTCAAAGATGCATGTCTTTGTTTTCACACAGGCGTTATGTTTTCTCCACAAATATATCATTTTAAGCATTCATAGACAGGATTGTCTGGTCAAGCCTGCTTTTGACTTGTTTTTATTCTTCTACCACCAATTCAAGGTATTTGAAATGTGTATGCAGCTCCATTTTGACTCTGTTGTCTAAAAGTTGTCAAAATCTTCATTTTGTCAGCAATAATTTTTAGGCTGTATGAATGGGCTTTATTTCTACTGTATGTTAATAATATTAATTAATGTTATTCATATTACTAACATGGCGGATTTTCATTGATTTCAATATTGCACTAATGAAAACAAGTTTCAGAGATCTGTACATTTGAAAGGCCAATAAATGTAAATAATTAAATAAATCAAACCTACCTACTTTAATTCACCTGTCTAGCTTATTCCCAATAAATATTTCCATGAGAAAATGAGAATGGACTTCAGAAAATGATATCTCTCCTTAGTATTAAGGGCAACCCACTCCTTTTAAAAACCAAATTATTCTGTACAATGTTTAGTAATTAGTAGAATGTGTCACCTTAATCTTTTTTTCCAAATGAATTAATTCAGAGTTGCTGCTTTTGTTATTGTTCTTAATCTACCAATGATCGTTGTTAATACTTACTTTTGTAGTTGATTTCTTAATTTTTTTCCAATTATTTTAATTATCTGTTTTTAAATTACTGTTTTATTGAGTTGATGGTAGACAAATAAAAAAATAGGTAAATAAATTATACGGTGTAATAATTATACTTACATCTACTGCAGAAACATTCAAACTTTCTCTGTAACTACCAAATACACCAAGTGTACAGGCAATGCAAATAATTAGATATTGTAGCATTATCTCTTATCATATTTCACTCTTACACTAATTAAGATGAAAATGCACAAAATCAAAATCTTTAGAAATAAAGGAGAAAGAAGGAAATTAAAAAAGAAAAGGTCTGAAGATACTGAAATAAAATAAAATAACTCCAAGAAATCAAACCTAAATTATTTTTTTTCTACTCATTGTGGCATAGATAAAAAATATTCTGACTTTTCTTTAATAATGGGCATATTTACTTACATCCTTGATTAGTATCCTGAGGTTCTCTAAAATAAGAATTCATACATGATGCAGTAATGTCACAGGACTAAACAAGTGCAATGGAGGCTCCGGTGAAGTTTGCTGTCATCTATCATTGATGCTGAATTAGAATCTCACATTGTTTTGCTCACTAAGCAAAACCTGGGCACCCATGTTGCATAGCATGTCCAAATGAAAGGGATGGGAAAACAATTCTAGTAAACTATATGTGCAATGAAGCACCTGCTGCTGCATTCCCTCTGTTGCCCTCCAGAACCTGGACTATAATTTCCAGAAAGTGCGTCTGAAAGAGATGGGATGGGGCAGTTTATCTTTCTCAGCCCCTGAATTGCTAATGGCGAAGAGTGGGTCCATTGCCTGAAGCATCAACGCCGTCACCTCTGCTCGTGAGGAGGAAACAGCTTCCCCAATTGCCTTTTCTCAATCTCACCCACTGGGATGCCAGTTGATGGGACCACTGCTGTTTTCAAGAAAGAGTGGGCACACTCTGGAGCCCCATTGAGTAATCACCTGAGCCAGCTTTCCTTAACTGGGAAATTTTGACACTAGCCAGTTATGTCTTATTCTGGGGAGAGTGAAGGGAAAATATAATTTGAATAATATGTCTAGCTAATCCTACACTGAGCAGTAAGGATGGGAAGCTTTAAAAACAAACTTCTTTTTCAGATAGCAAATGAAAGGACTTTATCCATCTGCATGCAAATTCAGCAAGCAGCATTACTATCGGCGCCAATACACACAAACAAAAATAACTGGAAGAATTAATTCCCCCAAATAAACAGGCAAGTGTTTAGGACTGATTCGGAAAGCAAGGAAAGTGAGGTGCGTGGTGGAGGCAGAATTCCCTTTGTTCTTTTTAATTAAATCCTTCAGACACCTCACTACACTGAATCAAAAGTGAAACTTTTAAAATACTTAGATGAATATAAAATTGGTTCTGGGTCTGTAGCTGATTTGGCAGCATACCAATGGAATGAATGGATTTCTACATAGCTGTCTATGCAACTGGCTTGGAGCTAAAGATTGCATTCAGCCAATACACTTTTTCACCACAACTCCATGAGTATTTTCATGCAAATCTGCTATATAACACATACTGTGCACTGAGGAGCCCTGAATTTAAAGCAGAATAAATATATTTTAGTATCAGCTTTAAAGAGGCTGCATTTTCTAGTCCTATATTTTGGTTTGATGTTCATGCTGGCCAAATGTGTCATCTGTTGGCAAAATCCAAGATTACCTTGGTTCCCTATAAACTAAATCATAGTTTTTGAGCAGCAGCTTATTGTCCTTATCTGGAAGTGGTTCATTAAAATAAAGCTTTGTTCCACTGTCTACCATGGAAGAAATTCTAATGAACAGCAGAAAAGAATGAAAGGAAAGCTAGAGCCACATGCAAGGATAAAGCATGCTAAACAGAAATTAATTCCATGTATGCATGTATGTATGTCTTTCTTCACACACACACACACCTTAAAAGTGGTCATTTTAGAATAGAATGGGCTAAAATGACCAGCAGTTGTAGGTCCTGGAAGGTGCACTGTCAGTGCCAAATTTCTATTAAAAACTATGTTTGCAAGGAATAACAATGCTGATTTTAAGTATCAATGTTCTTGTTTCATTCCTATTTGTTATCTACTTCTGATGAAAATGTTCTAGCCACATATTAGTTCCTAAATTAACACAAGAACATATTAAAATAAAGAAGCAAGACTTTTTACAGGGAATCCCAGGAAATGAGTATGACTAGCCCAATTTAAAGTGACTGACACATGAGCAAAATAGAGTGCATGGAGTGGACTCTGAAAGGAGTTGGATTAGGCTAAAGAAATAGATACAGGTTATGGAGGGGCTGTGCTGAGAAATTTTAAATGTAATTCTACAACTTAAATTCTACAGAACTTAAAACACTTCAGAGAGAATGACCCCCTCTACTCCCAAAAGCCATCATTCAAGACCAACTTGATTTCCAGTTTGATCATCCCAGTGCCACCCCCCCCCCCAATCTAGCACACTGTACCTTGAGTTATCTCTGCATATTTATGGTATAGCACCTGCACTGGATACTCCTAAATTCTGATTCTTTTTTTAACTGACAAATGCTTAAAATAAATATACTTTGAAGTGAGTGAAGCATTCTGTAAACCTAATGCTATTTAACAGTTTGGTCTCTTTGGAGCAATTAATTTTTTAAAGATGCACATACAAACTCATTTAAAATCATTTGTTGCCTTATTGCTCTCAGTAGGCTGTTACTTTAAATAAGCCAATTCATTTAACTAGTTCACAGGAGAAAGAAAATATTTATAATGTGCTTTCAAAATATATTTCCCCTTCCCAACTCAAATTACCGAAAGTAGGATTAGAAAAAAAAATTGGAAAGTTGATTTCTATTAATAGCTTAGCAAAGTTCACTGTTGCAAAGAATCTAGTAGACAAAATTGCTTTACTGAAGCAATTCATGCTGTTTATTGTTTGATTATTTACAGGAAAAGTGCTAAATGAAAAACAGAGGCACCAAATGTGCTGCTGATTTTTTCTCCCAATCCTGGAGCCAGGCAGAAAAATGTTATAGTATGTAATTAATTAATTTCCCTTTTCTAGAGTCTTGCTCAAAACGTAAGTCAATGTAAAGATCAATGTCTAGCTAAGGTGCCATCAGCACCCAAAACTCTGCCTTTAATGCCATCTCTCATTTCAAATACTTATTCTAAGATTTCTGCCTGTCATTGGAATCCACAAGAACCATCAAAGCAATAATTCAAGAATGTATATACATTCCTTTTACATGACTGCAGGCATTATATAAACAACAGGAAATATGTTCCCATACCCTCTTCTTCTCAGTGCATAATATATTGGACAGCAATTCTCCCCATTCCTTCATCTTTAGAGCAGTAGCCACATCAAATCCCAGATGGAATTTAAGGGCTCCTCTTCTATGGAGTTTTTAAAGAATTTGGTTGCACACAGCCTTCCTATCATCACATCACACATCATACTTCACATCATCACAATCACAGGAAGCTGGAATGTTGGTCTTTTGAAGTATTTTCATCCAAACACTGATTATCTCTTGCCAGGAATTCTCTGAGCCAAAGGAAGATAAGAGAAGCATCACAGCATAATCTAACAGAAAAGTTCCCTTTGGTTTCTTAACTGAAAACGTATTCCTAGCAGGGGGGTTTAGGCGTGGATCATAACATGACAATATTTCTCAGCCTAGGACATAAGGAAAATGTTCTTCACACTAAAGTTTTATTTCTGCTATAAGAGATACCATGCAAAGAAAGCTGTTAAACTTAACTCATTATTCTTTTTTGTACTTAATATCCCTTAATAGAGCTTAATTAACTTGCACCAAGAACAATCCATATGCAAGCCTACTCAATATCAGCCAATAACACATCATTACCATACAAAAAGCAAATTCCCTAGGGAGGGGGTGACAGATGCAAATCTCTGATAACAAAAAGGAAATCTATCTTATCTCCGTATTGCAGAGATATTCTAATAAGCTCCATTGATATAATAAAATGTGCAGCTGAGATATCCAGCTTCAATGCAGCACTATTGAATAGACTGTTGTAGAACACATTTATTGTCCTGTAAAAATGGGGCAAGAACATTATATTACCAATATGTTTACACATCCACTGTGGAGAAGATACATTAGTGCTTTTTACCCCATTTAACAATGAAACAGAGAAATAACAACCAGGAAGGAAGGACTCGCAACCATGGTATCCAAATACCAACAAATACTTAATGTCATACATTTCTATGGGCTTATAGTTACCTCTAAGTGGACTCATATTCAGATAAAATAACAGAATAACAGAGTTGGAAGGGACCTTGGAGGTCTTCTAGTCCAACCGCCTGCTCAGGCAGGAAACCCTATACCATTTTAGACAAATGGTTTCCAATTTCTTCTTAAAAAACCTCCAGTGATGGAGCACTCACAACTTCTGGAGGCAAGTCATTCCACTGATCAATTGTTCTAACCGTTAGGAAATTTCTCCTTAGTTCTAGGTTCCTTCTTTCCATGATTAGTTTCCATTCATTGCTTCTTGTCCTGCCTTCGAGAGCTTTGGAGAAAAATTGACCCCCTGTCCTCTTTGTGGCAGCCACTTTGTTGCTTAGTTGGTGTCACTCAACGTTAACACCAACTTGATGGCACAATTGATCAGCCTCTAGTGCAGTCTGAGTATTTTTTAAGGGAATTCCGTATGTTAGTAGATGAATAGACATATAAACATACTATTTTTTAAAATAATATTTTTACGATGTTTTATTGCTATATTTTAACTTTGTTGTAAGCCGCCTCGAGTTCCCCTTGACTGGGGAAGAGAGGCGGGGTATAAATCTAATCGAATAAATAAAATAAAATAAAGTAAACATCTATTGGTTGTTCATCTATTGCAAAATTAATCCATTGATTTGAAGCTCATCACTTCAGGATAATAAAATAGCATGGATAAATATTTTTCTTGCCCTCCATGCATCACTAGCACTATTTCACACAAGACTATTTTGATCTTTGAAACCAATCAACCCGTCACTCGGAGGATGAGTTGGCAGGTTTTCCAGAATTCTGGAAATTGACGTCCACAGGTCTTAAAGTTGACAAGGTTGGAGAGCCCTTGTTATAGGACACTGATTACGGTGTATCGTCAGTATTTGCTTTCAGGGATCATATATAGAATTAGTCCTCGACCAAAATTGAGCCTAAAATTTATATTGCTAAGCGAGACATGTGTTAAATGAATTTTGCCTCATTTTATGACCTTTCTTGCCATGGCAAGAAAGTGAATCGCTGCATTTGTTAAGTTAGTAACATGGTTGTTAAGTGAATCTGGCTTCCCCATTGATTCTGCTGGTCAGAAGGTTGCAGAAGGGGATCACCTGATCCTGGGAATGCTGTAATGGTCATAAGTCACTTTTTTGTGTGCTGTTGTAACTGTGAGCCATCACTAAATGAACTGTTGTAAGTTGAGGACTACCTGTAGATGTTCTCCAGGGTGATCAAGGTCCATCAATTTTTACCAGTCCTAAACCTACAACCACAGCTGAACCCAAAATTTCCATTGCTGAGCAAGACAGTTGTTAAGTTTTTATGTCAGGGCTATAATTGCACTTAATAATGAACTTGAGGACCATCATTATTGGGCTGTTGGGTAGTATTACTTGGTCTGTTGTGCAGATGTTTGTGTTTACAGGGGGGAGATCTGGTTGGTGGGTGTTTTTGGAGATTGATGAGTGTGGGGGTTGGGTCTGGTCTTGGGTGTCTATGAATTTCGTTGTATGTGTATAACTGTGTATATATGTACAATGACAATCAATTATTATTAAGTGAATTTTGCCCCCATCTTACGACCTTTATTGCCACTGAATCATTGTAGCTGTTAAGTTAGTCACACAATTGTTCAATGAATCCAGCTTCCTCATTGACTTTGCTTGTCAGAAGGTGGCAAAAGGGGAATCACATGCACACACACACACAGAGGACTCTGCAACCATCATAAATACGTGCCATGTTTTTAGTAATGGTTTAATGCTTCTGTTTCGCTTCTTCGTCTTTAAATAATGTTGCTGACATTTAGTGAGCCAATATGGGTGGTCCAAGGGTCTCAGTAGAAGAGGGCGTGGGTTAGGGTTAGGGTTAGGGTTAGACTTCATCCTAGAGGAAGTCCAATATATAAATTAAGAAATGAGATGGTTTCAGTTCCTTTTTTCCGCCGGATTTCTCCCTCCCTCCTCTTACAAACGAAATGATTGATGTTAACCTTGTTTCCCGTAGTATTCTGAAAAAGAGGACAAGTATGAAGAGGAGATCAAACTTCTGACTGACAAGCTGAAGGAGGTGAGTGAGGCCAGTGATCATCTGGGCTGAGAGATGGGAGGAGGAAAAGTGACGTCGGATCAGATCTGTGGTCCAACCTTTTCATTGCTTTAACGTCTGTTCTTAGGCTGAAACACGAGCTGAGTTTGCAGAGAGAACAGTTGCTAAACTGGAAAAGACCATTGATGATTTGGAAGGTATGGGGAAAAGCTTTTGAAGTTTGGGGTGGAAAACTTTTAATGGGACACTGTTTGCATCATTACATTTCTGTGAATTGGCCTCTAGAACAGGGGTCTCCAGTCTTGGCAACTTTAAGACTTGTGGACTTCAACTCCCAGAATTCGTCAG
>JANHGC010005699.1:62805-80853 GCA_027560395.1 Boaedon fuliginosus | reverse complement strand
TGATATTTCTTAGTATTGTTCTATGCCAGGGGTGTCAAACTCATGGCGCGCGGGCCAGATGTGTCATGTGCTGGCCCTGCCCCCACCTGGTTTAGCAAAGGGGGGGGGAAGTCCCGATATATCACGTGACACCGTTGTGATGACGTGACTTTGACACCCATGTTCTATGCTGTTCATCAACAAATGTTGGGATCTTTAGATATTTTTTCCTTCTTAGCTCTCCCTACAATAGTGTCAGGGAATAAATTCAGGATTTTTGCATTTGAGACTGATTAAAAGAAAACTGGTGGCATGTCTTGCATGGGGGACATGGAAAAGAGAAACAAAACTTTTCTCTGAATTGAATTGCATTGGATTTAAGTTATGATTTTTCATCTTCACAGGGTTCTGGTCCAAATGTGTAAAATGAAAGCCTTCAAAGAACTTTGTACTCCAACACTTGGTCTTGAAGAAATGGTAATGCAGGCCCTTAAGGTACAAAGCCATCTTGTTATCTTTGTACTCTCTTTTCTCAGGCCTACAGCTTTGCTCTTAGTGCTTTTGAGGTCTTGTAGGGACGGGTAAAAAAGAATCCGTTTTAATTTTGTTTCTTTGTCAAAGTCCACCACCTGAATTTACACATGGTTCTCTTTATGGAGAAATGCACAGTTCTATTTTTCTTCAGTTACAGATTATGTTTCACAGAATGCTCTGAAGAGCTAACTGTGATCTCAGACCCTCTATTCGCCAAATCATATAGTCCATATATATACAGATATGACTAATATCTGCCTTAATGTGTGTGTAGGTTTTAATATGCAGAGAAGCATAGGGAGGGCTATTGTGTAACTTAATTTCTTGCCTATTTTCTCAGACTGGAACAGCAGAGTGGTTTTACATGAAGAAGCAACACTTGAAGCCAATGGTAAAGGTATGTTACATTTTACTAAATTTTATGTTAGAATCTTCTAGGGGTCATTGAATTGTGTTTCCTATTGATTCAAGAAGGGCATATCATTAGCATTTGTAAAACATCTGCTAGCTCAGCCAGGATAAAAATGCTCCTGTATTATATCTTGTATCCGGGCAATCATATTAATCTGTACAACAATTCTGGATAAAGACCACAACAACATTTTCCTCCCAAACACACAGATATGGCTGCTGTAGCTTGACTTTAAATAAGGAATTAAGTTTGTCAAAATCAGGGCATATCTTCTCCCTCTCATAAATACACGTGAGCACATGTTATCATGAAAATGCAACTGTATAGATCCTTCCTAGAACTATGAAGCGTACTTAGTAGTCCTGAACGCTATATTCCCACAAAAAGGGAGGAAAAACCGTAGCTGTTTTAACAGTTGGTTGAAAAGCAACTCTGCAGAGCAAATGATGGAGGCCTTATTTTACAGCACTGTGTTGCAAAAGAATAAAACACTAAGTAGAATAACAGTCCTTTGTATGTGGAATAGCATATAATTCCTAATGCCAATCACAGAGAAAAAGCTTGGCTGAAGTCCCACAATAACATTTCTTGCTCATTTAATTAGAAGAGGACCAGTTAATTAGGCTCTAATCATCACCCTCCCTTGACATTTAAGTCTCCTGATAGCTTTTAGTATTCTTGCTCTTCCTACTTTTCTCAGAACATGAAGTTTGAAGTTATGTCAGAATGATGTCAGCTGAAATTGAGAACGCCACTTTTGGAACAGGCCCTTCTGTAACACGGAAAATTAATTTGTACTCCTCAGGAAAACCACTGAATAAATTAAGCGAACATCTCTAACACCAAGGACTACCACTGAGCAATGGCAACATAGGAACAAGTGGCAGAAGAGTGAAATAGACTCTTGCCCTGGAAAAACAGTGTGTGGAAATCTAGGAGAAGTTCATTAGTCTGAAAGTATCTTGGTTTTAGGGATAAACCAAGCTCATGCTGGATCTCTACCCCCGTTTCTCTTTTTTCTATCCATAGACAATGGAGGAGTGTGGCAAAGCTCTGGTCTGTCTTCTTCTGGAGGTGAATGCAGATCTCCAAGAGTGTCACAAAACCTGGAACAAATATTTCATCAGGCAAGCCTCTGAAGGAAATTTTTCCTTCTTCTCCAGCTTTGGCCAATGGGGTTGCAAACAAACTGCTTCTTCAAATGTTTATGTAGCTTCTAAGGCCACAGAGACTTGCTATCAAAGTGAGTGGCTGAGTCCAGATCACAGAAGTGATAAGGCCACAAGCTTAGCAAGTATGAAATTCCACTCTTAATGATAGGGTTTTCTTCCCAGAGAATTTGGTTGTTGTGTATTTCAGTTAAATGAATGCACATTTTAATACACGTGCCTGTTGGCTTGAAGAAAGAAAGAAATAATAAAACTGGTTAGCTCTGTGCAATATTTACTGAACTAGAAATTTTCTTGTTGTTGTTTAGAGACTTTTGTCACTTTATTTCCCTGCTCAGCAACTATTTTTTATGGGTGGATTATTTTAATGCTGGCATTGAGAAGACAAACCTCCAGGTCTCTTTTTATTTTCCCAAGCAGTCAACGTTTCAACCTCCTAGTTGTCTTCCTTGTGGCGAATTATGAGAATTCAGCTAACAATACTGAGAATGCTGGTTCTGATTGCCTCCGGGCTGTTACAGTTACTGATCTGTTATATGTGCATGCATCATTTAAATTAGTGCTATTAGCTTTAATACCTAATGATAAACCTAGCAGATTAAACCCATGAGCAAATTTCTGATCGTGTCTTTCTCTCTCTTCCTCCAATACAGCACCATCAGACTAGATCTCTTCTCAATTGCTTATCTTAAAATGCAGGAACTGGTGAGTAGCTGTTTCACTGCATTGTGTCAAAGAGGACCTCAGGCTTATATTCTACAGCAAGACGGAAAATGATACTGGGGGAAATAACTAGTGAAAGAATAAGCCAATTACTTCAGAATTTCTAAGGCCGCTTTCTCCAATAGTGATGCCGTCCAGATGGGTGGCAGAATTCTCAGGAATGATTATATTGGCTGGAGAATTCTAGATGCCAAGTCTATATATCTGGAGTACACCCAGAGTGAGGAAAGGAACAGGAATTCATCTTTGAATTAGCCACTTTGATGATGAATCCAGTTCCTGAGCCAGTTTTTGTAGATTTCTACTCAGGACCAACTATTGGGATCTTTCTGATTCAGTTTCAGTGTATCAGCCCAAATTGTGTAATGTCCAGTCCAAAAACCTGATCCATTATTTCCTTTTTATGCTCCTGCAGGTTTCTTGTTATGTCAAAGAGCAGCTGAGCAAGTTTGACAGTGGCATGTCCCAATTAACCGCAGAGAGCCTTTTCCAACTTTATCTCAGCATGAAGGACTTCTATCACATGAAGGATTTTGTGTGCAGCAGGTGCTTATCTCTGCAGAGGACAATGCTTTTCCTTCAGTCTTTAGGCTGTTTTATACATTATGGTTGTTGTTTTGAGATTATAATGTATGGTTGAAAACTCAAAACTGTGGCCTGATTTGCATGCTTCATTGACAAAATGGGGTTGGTTTGGTTTCAGTTAGTGCAGGGCTGTCAAATTCTCGGCCCGTGGGCCGGATGTGTCATGCACTGGCCACGCCCATGCCCAGTTTAGCAAAGTGGGAGGGAAGTCCCAATACATCACGTGAAGCTGCTGTGATGCCACAGGTTTGACACCCCAGAGTTAGAGTGACTTGCAAGCCCTGTTTAAGCATAGTGTGCTGTATAGCCTAATTATGATTCATTCGGTAGAATACTATTAAACAAGCAAATAGCAACAGCACTTAGACTTATATACCGCTTCACAGTTCTTCACAGCCCTCTCTAAGCTGTTTACAGAGTCAGCCTATTACCCCCGACAATCTGGCTCCTCATTTTACCCACCTCGGAAGGATGGAAGGATAAATCAACCTTGAGCCTGGTGAGATTCAATCTGCCAAATGGCAGTCCGCTGACAGTCAGCAGAAGTAGCCTGCAGTACTGCACTCTAACCACTGAGTCACCACGGCTCTTGTTTAGCATGTTTAGTATGTTGTGTGAACTCTTCTGTAGATGAATTGCTGACTGTTTATAACCAATGAGGATTTGTTGAGACAAAGTTGTGACTGGTCACCACCACCAAAAATATCCTCTAGAGAAAAACTAAGTTGAATAATTGGAAAATACGAAATAACTTCATGAGATCCAAACCCCTTCTGTTTCCTATTTCCAGGGATACACCACTTGCCCTGACTGGCTTCCACCTCTGGTTTAAAGAAGCCATCCCCTTGTGGCTACAGAAGACCTACACAATAGCTCTAGAGAGGACCCAAAGAGCCATCCAAGTGGACCAGGTAATCAATCCCCACCCCAAAAGGAAAGAATTACTCAATTGTTTTTCCTTCCCTGTTTTTCCCGGATAAAGTTTTTCTGCCTTCATACGTTTAATTGTTGATGGTGTATTTACGTAGCACCTTCATAGCAGCCCCTGATACTATCATCACTTAATTCTGCCTGTGGATTAACAAATCAAAGTTGTGAATTTCATTGTGTGTATCATTTTTGCAGACAAGCAGGTATCTTGATTCTTAATATGAAAGATTTGCTAACATATCTTAATCCAATCTGACACCTGTGGTTGGCAATTATGGAAATATCTGAATCTGAGTAATTATCCAGCAATGAATTCAGCAATTTGAGCTTACATCAGATTCATGTAAGATTCATTGAGCTTATACCAGGTCCTTTCAACCAGTTGCTGTGTTCACCTATGTGGCCCAAGCTAATAATGTTATAATGCCTTCATGATGCCTATGTTGTTCAGATCAAGACACAATGCTACTTCGGTTAAGCAAACTGATGTTTATTCCTATGAGTTATTTTAAAAGAATATTGTTCAACTCAGATAATTGTCGATTATTATTTCTATTCTTTTACCTTGAGGTTTTTCAAATGACAACAGAAAAGAGGGTCTGTTGTTTAATACATACATATTAGTAGATGGCAAAAAAAGCGCAAAGAGAAATCTTAAGATGCTGTGAAAAAGACAAAGTGCAGAACTTTAACAAAGGGCAATGCAAGATATAAGAAAGAGAAAGAGACAAAGGAGCCAGAAATGGCCTTCAACATTTTCTAGAATGTCTAGAAAATTTATTTTCTTGGCCTTTTTCCTCCCATTGAAATCCACTGAGAAGAAAACACATGATGCTGGCTTCGGGCTAGGACACTTTGGGACCTACAACTGCCTCCAACACACTTCCACAACACCATTTTGCAAGTTCTTACTACTAGTAAAAATCCCTTAGGTATATCCCTGGATCCCAGAATGCTTTCCCCATGAGCATACTGGAGGCCTTTGCAGCGGAAGTGTTACCCTTTCAGGCATCTCTGCACAGAATTGCTATGCGACATTTCTAAAAACAAAACAAAACACCCCAAAAGTCTGATTGCTCCATGTACTGAGCAAATTGTAGATATGATATCTTGGGTCAAGTAATTGGAAGAAGGCAAATTCAGGTGTTAACATCCCATTGTCTAGGATATTCAGGGTCCAGAAAACTCTAACCAAAGCCAAAAGCTCATCCTGTAACATTCCAGATTAAATTCTGACTCTAATAATCTGATGTTGCTCCCTTTCTCTGGTTTCATTTCTATTCAGTTGACCCCACTGGGAGAACTGAATAAACACAGTACATCCATTGTTGACCTATCCACTTGCTATGCTCAGATGGTGAAGACATGGCAACAGCTGGATTGGCCTGATCCTGAGGAGGCCTTTATGATCATGGTGAAATTTGTGGAGGTATGTGTAAGCATAAGGAAGTTCAGATCATTCTAATCTGTGCTAGAAGTCACTTCTGTCCCACTTTTTATTAAATCTACAATGGTTTAAAGAAAATTCAGTGTAAAATTTGGAGCTTCTGAGATCTGGGTACTAGCCATGATTATTTTTGGATGGGGTGGAACTGGTTGCAATTGGATCAACTTCTGGATTCTCAATGTGTCTGAAGAACAGATTAAATCTGTGATTAGGAGTACCTTTACAGAATCCAGTTTGTGTGCTAATTGCACCTCTTCTTGGATTGGGCGGCCTTATTCATGGTCACTTACACTGGTCACTTACACTTACAAGTGACCATTGTAAGTTCATGGTCACTTACACCACTAAATTCAAGGTCATTTAGTCATCTCTTCTCCAAATTACTGCAATAGGCTGTATGTAGGTGTTAGAAGAAATATCCATCTGGTTCATTTCTAAGAGGGGAGAAAGACACTGGAAACATGAAGGCTGATTGGAAAGATAGTTTATTGTTGGACAGGACCACATGGGTTTGAGGTCCTGTGCATCTGACCACATGGAGTTGAGAGCAGGTGGCTTTTATACCTTCTCTTTGGCTTTGAACTTGAACTTCCTATTCCTGTGAAAGAAAATGTATTCTATTGGTTGCTGTCAGGCTCCCATGGAGCCATGTTTGTCTTGAAGTCAAATGTGCTGATGCAACGAAGGGGCTTGTTGGGCAATTCCTATTGTGGCTGATCCTACCTTTGTTCAGAATATCCTGTCTTGAATGGATTACCAAATCTGCATTTCTAAAAGTTGGCCCCTTAGTTTCTACTTGGGGCAGAGAACTGAGGTTCTGTCTTTAGAAACATGTTTCTCATTTAAGGAAAATATAATATTCTGCCTTTTTAAAATATTTCTCAAAACACCCTTTCTTCTAGGAAGGGATGGGTGCTAACTTTCTATATAGGGTTGCTTTTGAAAACTTGTTGGAATTTGCAATTGGAATTCTGTTTAATTAAAGACTTTTAATATATTCAGGGAATGTGCCAATCAATAACAACAAACAGTTATATTATTTGTCCTTCACTCCCCGCCCCCTTTTCCACTGAAGAACAAAAGGCAAGTTTGTTTTCTTAGAGAAAAAGAAAGACTGGTGGAATGGCAGAAGATTAGAACCTCTGAACTCAGTCAACACTGATGCCTCCTTACAGAAGAATCAGCTGTGCTTGACCCATTGTACCTTGTAGGGGTCAAAGACAGTCAAGTGTCTTTGGAGGATACAGTGAAGCCTACTTACCGCATTGACTGATCAGCGACAGTTTTCTCTTTTCTGACTTCATAGGACATGTGTAAAATTGCTCTGATGTACTGTCAGATGATCAAAGCAAGGGCAGAGGAATTGTCTTCCAATCAAACTGAGGCGGGAGAAGCAGCAAACAGGGTAAGCGGTAGAGCCAGATTTGGGGTACAAACAACAAGGTTGAACACAAGGATTGATTTTATTCTGCCTTCCTCCCATCCTCCAGCTCTGTGTTGTGGTGAACAACATTGAACAGCTCCGGATGATGATCCTGAAGTTGCCCAAGCAGCTGAACTGGGCACGCTTGGAACAGAACACCGGATCGGTGATTTCCCCAGAGCAGATCCAGCACACGCTGCATCAACAGCTTCAGGCTTCTGTTTCCTGCCTCAACAATGAGATCCGAGGAGTGGTGCAGACTCTGGCGATCAAAGTAACCTCACAGGCTCGGTCTTCCTCTTTTTCCCAGCAGCAGGAAAGGGTCAGGGGAACAGCATGACTAGAACGGCAAAAGTCCAGGGGCTAAGTGTCATCATCCCATATTTGTTTGGGCTACTTCATATAGGGAACTTCTGGCTCTTCAGAGACCAAATTCACAGAATTCTTATGCCTTTGAGAAGTGGGGGGGTCAGTGCAGAGGTGAGATTCAGCCTGGTCACACCAGTTCAGGTGAACTGATAGTCCCGGTGATGAATTGGCCCAGCCCACCTGCCCCTGCACTGTTCTACCCTTTGTTCCTTTGGAATGACTGAAATGATATACTGTAGATATGAATGGCTTAACACTTTCAATATTTATACAGTATTGTGTTTCTCTTTAATGGCATTAAAAGCATGTGGGGACTTTTTTCTTGACAGATGGATGCTAGAATTGCCCAACACATCCAGGAACTGTCTGTTTGCAGTGACTCTGATATCCCAGAGGATGTGAGTATTTAATTCCTTGCTAAATATTGTGTGTATCACTTTTTTCCTCTTGATTTATTCCTATGTTAAGTATTTTGGGGCGATTCACAAAAAGCCATAACAGTAACCAATATGTACTTCTCTGTTCTTTATCTCTCTGTAAAATATTATTATTGTTAAGACATCCCATATTTTCCCGCTTTTGTCTTCGCGGCTTTGAATCAGGTTAGATATGGGGGAGAAACTGGTAATGCACTGATAAGAATCCAGACTTGGGGAAACCTATATTCCACGTGAGTTTGTGAAAAATGAGTTAAACAACAGTTAGTGTTCTACACTACAACCATTTAAAAATGGTTTAAAAATATTTGTTCACGGTTTCTACAGAATTCTATACTCTTTTATAATAGGATAATTGCACAATGAATATCTTGATCTGAAAGCATCCTGGATGAATTTGGGTCAGCAATCAGCAATATAATCAACTTAAAATGTTATGCTGGCAATGTGGTATTCACCTGTAGTGAGCCTTTTGTATTTCTTGTGTGATGTTCCTTGAAAGTTTCATATGTAATAATTTAGTTTCATAGCTGATCAATATTATTTCCTGTCACTTAATTTTGTGGATCTTTTTCTGCCTCTTCCAGTGCATCACACCTTTAATGAGATTCTTGGAGTATGAGCTTCAGTATTTAAACATGAACCTTGTCCAGGAGAATTTTAACAGGTAAAGTCAGGATAAGGAAGTCACAAAAGGAAGAAAACGGCTTTTGCAGAGATGTATTGCCCTGCTATGAATTAGGGATCATAGTTGGCACAACATAGGGCATCTGCATCTTTTGCAAGGCTCTTGTCTCTCTTCAGCCACAATTTGGCGTAATCTGTCTACCATTCAAAACTAACAAATGCTGGGGAAATGGGAGAAGGAAAGCCTCTGAACAAACCATAACAATTGAGGGCATCCAACATATGAAAGAGCCAGTTTATGAAAATCAAGGTAAAATCGGGAGGAATAGCCTAGGATTTTGTCAGGATCAAAGGATACTATAAAAGGGGAAAAAACAGAACCCTGTGTTTGGTTTCTAAATTGATACATAGTTCATTAGGAAATCATTGGTAAGATCCAAAAACCATCCTAGATGAAGAAGGCATTAATTGTGTCTACGTAGACCGTTCTCCACATGTTCTGACAAGTTCCCTTCTTTATATATGCATCCTTGTCCCTGGGGCTTTTTAGGATGGGCATGAGAAACAAAATTAGGCAAAAAATAGAAAAGACAAAGGGTTTCCTTGAGTCAACTCCAGCTCTTGGTAATTCCTTTGGCAACAACACCAATGTCTTTGGATGTATGTGTTTTCTTTCCTTTTCTTTCTCTGGTTCCTTCTTCTAGTTTACAGTGTCAGTCACCCAGAATTGTTGATAGTTGGGCATTCTTTAAATTCAATAAAGTCTTTAAATAAAATAGAGCTTTTGAATTCTTCTGTAAATTTTCAGTGTCATCTAAAGCCATGGTGTGTCCTGATGGTGTCCTCTTGAAAGGGACCACTACTAACCATGTCTAGCCCTGTTTGGCTTTCTGAGAAGAACAAAAGTTGGCTAGGTACTAGCATTTGCTATGAATGGAATAGAGGAAAAGAGAGGTATAAATATTGTTAATGGTTAAAACAAAGTACTGGCATCTTATTTGTCCTTTGAATATTAATGTCCCTTATTCTGTGGGCTGTTGTTATTTTTCCTCTGAGCTTAGAATAATTGATGTTCTTTCATGGCCCTCTAAACATCTGCATGTTTTATTTTTAATGCAACTAATCCTTCTTGAGATTGTGTGTGTGTGTATGTGTGTGTTAGAATATAGGTGGATCAATGGGTATGAATTAGGGTGGAGGGATATAATTTAATTACTATAGTTTTTTTTAATGCAAACTTTTGATATCACGTTTGAAACAATGCACACTATAATTTAGCTATCTTTCCAAAGTCATTATTCTCTAAATTTTGCAGTGCAATTTAAATTATGAAAATGTTATGCAGAAATGAGAACGCTGGTTGCAAAATCTGCACTCATTACTGGTAGATAAAATTGCAAACAAAAACCATATATTTGGAGAAATACATCCCCCCTAAAATTATACATTTCTCAACCCCAAATGAAGAAAATAGCTCAGATGGAGCAAGAGTGGGATAAATGGAACTTAAAAATGCAATGAAGATAAAAACAATGTAGACAGATTAGAAATGGAGAAAAAGTTAAATTTATAATCCACTCATCCTTCATTTGAGCAGCTTCAGTCCAGCCCCAGGGTCAAATGTACGAGGCTTTGCTGAATCTTAGTAAAAATGCCTGGTCTAGCAATCTGTTGTACATCTCTCTTTCTTTTGGCTCTTCCCAAACAGTCTTCTGGAGCTTCTGTGGAATCACACCTTGGACTTGCTAAAAGACGCTACAAAACAACAAGCTGGAAAATTGGACTACTTTAGGAAATTTCAATTTGTCCTCCAGGTACTTAGGGATTTAAAGTAAAACCAAGGAGGAAGGGCATGATCTATGCTGTGCTCCAATGTCCTGCTGCTTTCTCTCTTTCTCTCCATCTCTCCCACAGAGCTTGGAACTATGCTTTCATGGAGAAGGCTGTGGACTATCCAAAGATGCCCTTCACACACCAGCCTTTATAGTAAGCTATGGCAACTTTTGCTACCCTTATAACAAGCCTATGCAACTTGAAAGGGGAAGGAGCCACATCAATAAATTAAAAATCTTTGTGCCCCCCCCCAGTAATAGCTGATAGGCAATGCCAATAAGCTGTTTGGTGGCTAGTGTAAGAGGGGCAACCTTGGAACTGGCAGAAGTGATGAGACTTGGAGGTGTTCTGCAGTGTGCCTTTTAAGCCAGCAACTTTATGGTAATGAATTTATTATTTTTTTAAAAATGCCAGTGAGCTATTTGGGATTGCTTGGCGAGCCACATGCTGTGCTAGCCCGCTTTGCAGAAAACCCTCTGAGTAACTGGTATTCTAAACATGCCCAGATGTTGGCTTTACATATCTATACATTTAAAAAACATAAAATTACCATTTTTATCCATTCCTGCATCAACCTACCTTTGCATACAAATCCCCAGCATGAGCAGCCTATATGTTCCCTGCTCAGTCACACAACAATAGTGCATAAGGGCCACAAATACTGCATCTGTTAGCCAGACACAAACAGTTTTTTTAAAAAACCAGATTCTAGCTTACACAAAAGTTGCCTACCCGTGTTGTGGCATCATGTGTGCTGCCCTTTCAGGATCTCCATCCTGTTCAAACTATGGATCTAGTTCACACGTGCAGTGGAAAGAAAGCTTTTGTGAGTTTTGAAGATGCCACTTCATTTTAAATAGTGTTAAGGCAGAGGTAATAATCTTCTGTGAATGGCATAGGGAGATGGTTTGTATTGTCTCCCTGTAACTGTTGACTGAAATTATCAAAATCATTGGGCAGAAGCATTCACTTCACTCTGAGGTTAAATATAAACATGCTGATAAAATGGCTGTAGATCGGGGTTCCCAAACTCTTCAGCTCATTGACCTTTTCAGGATGTTTCAAATTGTTCATCAACCCCCTCAAAGATTTATTATATGAAAATAATTTAATAAACACTACTTTAACTAATAGAGCGTCTGTCTGCTGTAGTGGTTAAGACATTGGGCTAGAGACTTCTAATTCTAATCCCGCTTTAGGCATGAAACCAGCTGGATGATCTTGGGCCAGTCATTCTTTCTCAGCCCTAGAAAGGAGGCAATGGCGAATCACTAAAAGCACTAAGCATTCAGCTGAAACTTTGTATATGGCCTGGCATTGGACAAACAAGACCACAGTGTCAAAAGCGTCTGGTGTAAAAACATTTCCTACCTGGGAAAACGTCCATTTTTCTTTCTCTCTCTTAGTCATGTATTACTTATTTTATTCATAGTCTAGTGTTTCTGCTGAAACTCATTTCTCTCATAGGCTCTGAAAAAAGAGTTGGATCTTTGCTCCTCCACCAGCAGAAAACTTATTGAAAAGTATTTCAGTGCTCGAATCCAGCAGCAGGTGAGCCCGATCCTAGCTCCTGCTTAATAATATGATAATAGTAATAGACTTACAGTACGCTCTAAGCTGTTTACAGAGTCAGTGTATTGCCCCTAACAATTTGGGTCCTCATCTTACAGACCTTGGAAGGGTGGGAGTCAAACTTGAGTCGGCCAGGATCGAACTCCTGGTGTGTGGGCAGAGTTCGTCTGCAGTACTGCATTCTAACCACTGCGCCATTAAAGCTCCTTTTTATTTGTTCCTTCCTTTTGCTTATCTTATTGAGTTCAATTGTTGATACAGTCACGACTATTGACTTACAGCATGGTAAACAATCTTTTCATAAATGGGGCAGCACTTACTTTTTTTTAGAAAGTGGGAGGACCGCAGGGGGGTATATTAGTAATAGAAAGTGGGAGGACCGCAGGGGGGTATATTAGTAATAGAAAGTGGGGCAGGAGTTGTTGCTTTCTCTGGGATTGGCAAGGTAGGCTGGGAGTAGGTGTTTTTTTTTAACATGTTGAAAATTCTTGTAGAGTGTACACAATGGTTGTTATTGATCTCTTACCTTTAACTGGTGGGAATTTACCTTTAATTGGAGCCATACCTCCAATTTTCAGAATTATGTACAGCAGGCTCACACAAAGCACACACAAAGGTTAAGGTAACCACAATTGATGTTGGAACTTCAGGCTATCTACCACTGATTTACAGATTCAAATTTGAAGTGTTAGAATTGGCCAGAATCACCATGGGCCAGAGCTGCTATTTGAGATTTCCTTGAGGTGTCTTTCTTTCTTTTAGTAGAATTGTATTTTCCTATTCAAGCTTACTGTAGTATAGTGAAGCAATACAATCAGAGTGATAAAAATCCTGCCATTAGTACTGGTGGAAACAATTTGGGCATTTTGCTCCTACCATATTTCAGTGAGGCAAATACTAACATTGAAGAAAGTCCACTAGAATACGTTTTTCCCACCTTTGTTATATATATTTTTAAGTTTATGGGGGGAAATTAAGTAACATTATATGAAAGTGGTGATAGTTATATTAGAAACTATTTTATGAAGAAGGTACATTTAACAAGACTGTGTCAACAAAATGAAAATGTGTTTGCAATTTAAAAGTTGTTATTGGGCAGTTTATGTTAACATGTAAATTAAGAGAAGATGCATACATTTTCAAATATAAAACTGCATTTTTTTTTATTATCAAACAGTATTTACTATCTTGAGATACAGCAGTGGTTCAGGCTTCTTAAATGTGATCACTATATTTAAAAATCACAGGATATAAAATGCTGTTTGATTTTTATAAAGACCTACATCATCAATGACAAATGTTAAATATTTTTGTAGGAAATACGTTAACTTTTATTACTGTTCAGGATGGAATTAAAATCTACCCATCACAATTGATAATGGTGTGAAAGAGAAACATTATGCACATAGTAAAGGAAAAATACTTATTTGAGCAGAATGAAGTTTGGGCCTTTCAGATATCAGATTCCCTCATCATAGTCTGTGCTGGCTGCAAATAATGAATGTTGGAATTTATAATCAACTAGCCAGAGAGAGATTAAGCCATCCAATGATCAATCATGTGAATATGGGAAATTATGCAGTTTTAATTATTTTGTACATTATTTAGGAACAGGCAATATGAGTTATAAAACTGTACAATGCAATGGTATCAGACTTTCTGATTTGGAGTGGATTGTTTATCCTCTGGCTTCCGGAGTCCTACGGGAGTTGGGTGGCATACAAGTTTAATAAAATAAATAAATAAATAGATAAATAAATAAATAAATAAATAAATACTTTGGCTTTTTTCTCTTTGACAGCATGTCACCGTTTTCCATGACAGTTTTTCTGGTTGTTCTTCTCTTAGGAAGAGGCCACTCCTGAAAAATATGGTGCTGTGACTATCAAAGCTTTTTACCGTCACTCAGAACAAAAATTGTACGTTGAAGTACTCAATGCTGTTAATCTCCTTCCCATGGACTCAAATGGTAAGAGAACCTTAGGGCTGAATTGCTGAATAATTTGGGATATATTGTTAGCCTCATTAGCATGGGGCATGGAATTGATCCTTGCTTGCACTGTTTTACTTAGATATACACTTAACTAACATCGCAGTGTCTTTTTGAGTGTAGCCACCGATTGGCATTTATGGACAGTGTCGATTCAAATGGATCTGATTTCACTGTAGAATCTAGCCACGGGGTCAAGCATTCAAAGACAGCAAAACTAGCTTTTAATTTTCTAGGATCAGTTTAATCTGTTGTGCAGAGAATATCCCCATTCAGTTTAGAGACCATGTATTTTATGAATGAACTATTGCAGCCTTCTGTACTGTTATGTTTTGTCATACAGAAATAATTAAAAAATTGGTTATTACAAGGGTATGTGTGTGTGTGTGTGGTGGAGATTGGTATATTATTGCTAAGTCTTTTGTGAAAGTCAGATTGCACTGCGTATTGCTCTGTGCAGACACATACTGTAGATTTTCTCCTCTGCTGCAGCATTCTTGCTAGCAAGGAGCTGGATGTGTTCGCTGTTGTTAGCTGTTGTTAGCTGTTGTGCAAATGTCAGTATTTTGCCTTTACCAATAAAATCAGTATTGGAGAAAATCAAGGAAAGTTCTAAAAGTGAAACTTCAATACAGGTGGTCCTCGACTTACAACAGTTCATTTAGTGACCGTTCAAAGTTACAATGACACTAAAAAAAGTGACTTATGACCATTTTTCACATTTATGACCACTGCTCATCCCCATGGTCACATGATTTACATTCAGATGATTGACAACTGGTTCATATTTATGACAGTTGCAGTGTCCCGGAGTCAAATGATCCCTTTTTTGACCTTCTGACAAGCAGAGTCAACCGGGAAGCCAGATTCAATTAACAGCCATGCTACTAATTTAACAATTGCAGTGATTCACTTAATTAAATGTGGCAAGAAAAGTTGTAAAATGGATGAAAGCTCACTTAACAAATGTTTCACTTAAGAACATAAATTCTGAGCTTGATTGTGGTTGTAAATTGAGGACTACCTATACATTCCCATCTCTATCAATTTTAGCCACTAAAAATTAAAGGCATTCCTACCTGTTGAGCCACCTCCAACGTTCTGTTCATTACTGTAATTCGGCTAAAATGAAAGAAAACTTTGGGATGACCATAGAAATGGATAGGGTTGGATACAGGGGTGGGTTTCAAATTTTTAAACAACCAGTTCTGTGCACATGGCTTAGTGGGTGTGGCTTAGTGGGTATGGCTAGATGGTCATGTGACTGGGAGGGTGTGGCCAACTTGTCACTCATGTCAAGGAGTGCTTCTCCTCGCCTGGCCTCTCATGACCGTGGAGATGCTGCAATGATTGTAAGTGTGAAAAATTTATTTATTTTATTAGATTTATACCCCGTCTCTCTTCCCCAGTCAAGGGGAACTTGAGGCGGCTAACAACAATAAAAGCACAAAATATACAGTAAAAACAGTCTAAACCATACCACAATCATCCAAGGGGAGGGTACATTAATTCCAAGCTTTCCACCAGAGCCAGGTCTTAACGGCTTTATGGAAGGCCAGTAAGGTAGGGGTGGTCCTAATCTCAGTTGGAAGTTAGTTCCAGAGGGTCCGCGCCACCACAGAGAAGGCCTTAGTACGGGGGCCCGTGACCCGACATTGTTTGGTTGACGGGACCCTTAACAGTCCCTCTCTGTGGGACCTGACTGGGCGCTGGGAGGCATACGGTGGCAGAAGGCGGTCTCGAAGGTAGGATCAATCTCTTCCCATTTAACCAGACTAAGACATGCCCTAATCATCCCAGTAGATCCTGCCCAGCTGGAGTCCAGATCTGTCCGAATCTGAGTGACTTTATCCGACAGATACTGAGCAAATTCCTCAGCTCTACCCTGCAAGGGTTCCCCAGTCTCCTCTGTTTTAAGGAAGGAATGGGTCACCCTAAACAGGATGCTGGGCAACAGTCTGTGGATGCAATAAGAGTGGAAAAATGAGAATGTTTTACTGCTCGTATCATCACTAGATAAATCCTAATTTAGGCTCTTAACAGTGTTCAGTCGGATTCTGACATACTGGCTCTCCAGCGTCACTCTAGGTGTTTCATCTCCTGGAGCTCAATGGAGAACCAGTGGAGAACCAGGGAGAACTATGGCAGAGAGATAAGTATCTGATTGGTTCATTAAGCTGTTCTAACTATATTAGCATTATAGTTACAAATATCAGCCATACTAAATAGGCTGATCATCAATGAATACATTGCATCAGGTATCAATGACCAGCTAAACTCTTCAGGAATTTTCATCAGCCAAACCAAAAAGTCACTGTATAGTATAATCTGACTTTTGGAATTGAAATATATAGATACCAGTCAGGGAAAATTTCAATCTGTCTCAACATTTGATCTTTGATCTCAAGGTTACAATACTTAACAGGGCCATTTTCAAAGGGCAATTGGAATTCATTCCAGCATGCAGTTATATTTGTCAGGGTTTCAACAAAGATTACAGGTTACAATTTAATACCAAAAAAACATGTCTTCTATTTCAGCTATTAATTATTATGTATTTGGTGCTTTACTGCCAATTCCATTATCTATAGTGTCACTGTGTCCATGTTACCGTGTGCTGTTCTTCCTTGTAATTCAGCCCATGAATATATAGAAATATTCTCATTTTCAAGCCATTGTGTTCATGTAATGAAGGAAGATTTTGAGTCTACATTCATATTCATACCCTAATATATCTATTTAGTATATTCTATATACTAAAGTATTTCACCATACCTTTTAAATTGTAAATTACAGCTGTAAATTATAGCTTTGGTATGAATTTATCATTGCTTTTATGGAAAATATCTTAACTTTTTTCAGTCCAGAAAAATAGGTGTCCATTATTTGATTTTTTTTGTACCTACTGTAGCTAATTTTCACAAATTTTGATTTATTATGTTATCTGGCCTTTTGTAGTAGAAAAGCAGCACAACTGATAATAGCAAGTTGTCAATTCACGAAGTTATAATGACCTCTAGAGCACCCATGACTTCTATGGTATTGAAAATTGGCAAATTTGTGGTAGCTTCAGTGCTGTAGCACTACATGCCATTACTCATAAATATTTCCATTGGTACTAAGGTATAGTTAAGTTTACCATTCAGATTCTTTGAAGTTTGCTGTTAAAATGAGTAAGACGTGTACCACTAGGTTGAGTTTTTATGGATAATGCTGATCTTAGCTTTGGGATTTCTCTAATAATGAACATTGGAGTTTGGTTTGTTAAAAAAAAATCTTATTTAAGGCTTTACAACAAAAAGAGAAAACAAATCTTGTAAATGCAAAAAAGACTGAAGAATAAAAATATAAAGCTAAATTATATACAATTGCAAATTATAAGAAAATAATATATTTTTAAACAACTGGTAAAACCTTGACTGTGTAATCTTACAACCCAATAATTTCACTTCACTAAAAAGGTTCATTTCAAATACTGAGTAAAAATATTTTGTGTTTTTTTCAGTAAAATTTTCATAACATTCCAAAGATAACCTGAAGTTTTTCATCAATAGATAAATTCCAAAATTTTGAAATATAGTTTTGCAACACACTAATATATTTAAACTTGATTTTTAGAACTTGGTTTATCATATTAAGAATATTTAACCAGGACTTCCGGGGTGTGGCTTAGGCGTATTGGCAACAAACAGGACTCGCTCCATTTGTATTCCCAAATTTCGGTAGCTGTGCAGCCAAATGTGGGCATACTGATCCCTGGAGAGGATCAGTAACAAGAGGGGACTCCTCGGAGTGACGGGCCAAAGGGCAATTGGCTCGTCAGGCAGGGGAAAAACCCCCGGCATGCCAGCAACTGAGAGGATGTCCAGCATGGCTGTCCCAAAGCCGTGAGCCTCCACCTATAGTGAGGAAGTGAAGATCAAACAGTGAGGTGATATAAATATTTATTTATTTATTTATTTGATTTGATTTATATCCCGCCTCTCTTCCCCCAATGGGGAACTCGAGGCGGCGTACA
>JANHGC010005699.1:31824-59705 GCA_027560395.1 Boaedon fuliginosus | reverse complement strand
TGTAGGGCTTTAAAAGTTGTTACTAGCACCTTGAATTGCACCTGGAAGACCACTGGCAGCCAATGCAGCTCGCGGAGCATCAGTGTTATGCGGGTGCACTGAGGTACACCCTTGATCACTTGCGCGGCCGCATTTTGCACCAGTTGAAGTCTCCGAGTGCTCTTCATGGGCAACCCGATGTAGAGCTCATTACAGTAGTCTAAGCATGAGGTGACGAGGGCATGAGTAACCATGAGAAGAGCCTCCCGGTCCAATCTGTTTTGCTGAAAATAGAGTATTTGCTCTATGTGGATCTTGTTCTTGTTCCACCCACAGGAGAAATGACATGCAATTCTCTTTTCGTTAGTGGGTTAAAACTTAATTTAAGCTTTGCATTATTAAACTGAGAGTGGATATTTTCCAAAGATCTCACTAGATACCAAGTATTAAATTCTTAGCACCATGGGCTTGGAAAGATAAGCTGATTACCTTTTGCCTCAGCAATTGCAAAAACAGTTTTGCCTTCTTGAGCAGCAGATAAAGTGATTTCCCGTTGACAGGGATCAAGATTTCATCTCACCCTGACTCCTCTGGCCATGCTGTCTAAGTTTTGTGCCCATCTTCTACTTCCTCAATTCCTTAAGGGGTCAGTTTTGCTGCTCTTTCTATATGATGAGCATGTTTCCTCCTGTTGGCTGAGCACTGAAGAAGTGCTGAACAGAGTAATGTAAGGATGAAACACATGACAAAGTGAAGTGAGGATTAAGGCTTGCACTGGCCTTTAGAGAAAGATAAACCCAGGGCATTTTGCAAAAAATGATTCCAAACTGCAGATTAATGTAGCTTTTTTCTTTCTTAGCTCTTTCATTCTTTTCCAAGTGACTATTATAAATCCCAGTCTGTATCAGTGGTTGCTTCTGAATTTTCTTAAGGTTCATAGAAAACATAGCTGTGGTTCTTAACTCTATGCATTTTAAGTCCCTTGTATTCAAGACATTAGATTAGTAATTAAATCTCACTTTATCCACTCCTTTAAAAATTTGTGTTAAGATTCTCCCAAGATGAAACAAAGATTAATTCAAGACTGAAGGGGATCAGAAGGAAGTGTTTAAGACTAGAGGAAGAAATAGAAACAACTGTTTTTTTATTTAAAAAAATACAATTGTTTGCTATACGTATTGTTCACTAATGTCCATTATATTAATACACATTTTTCCACCAATAAATATTTCTAGATTTTATTTCTGCAGAAGTATTTCCCTCAAATTATACTTCTCAATTTTTGTAATGTTTTCACAACTGATATCCATGTAGAATATATAAATAATCAAGGAGAGAAGCAACTTAAAACAAAGGAGAAATTTCCAGACAGTTAGAATAATTAATCAGTGGAACAACTTGCCTCCAGAAGTTGTGAATGCTCCAGCACTGGAAGTTTTTAAGAAGAGATTGGATAACCATTTGTCTGAAATGGTGTAGGGCTTCCTGCCTGAGCAGGGAGTTGGAGAACTCTGTTATTCTGTTCTGTTATGTGCTTCCACAAGGAACCTAGCATCCCCACTCAAAATAAATTGAACAAAAGTTATATTACCATAAAATACTTTTTCTATAGGAAGAAGGAAAAAAAGGCTGATTGAAACGTACAGAATACATATAAATATGTAGTGAGTTGCGCATAATCATGAAGGCTAAATTGAGCAATGTTGTCCTCTTGGGATTGCATAGAAGAACCTAAGTCATTTTTGCACATAGTAGAACCATAGGGCTGGAAGAGACCTTGGAGGTCTTCTACTCCAAACCAAGACAGGAAACCGTATATATATTCCAGACAAATGGTTGTCTGATTTTTTCTTGAAAACCCCCAGCAATGGTATATCCACAATTCCGTGAGACAAGCTGTTCCATTGATTAATTGTTCTGACTGCCAGGAAATTTCTTAGTTGCAAGTTGAATCTTTCTCTGACAAGCTTCCGCACATTGCTTCTTGTCCTGCCTCAGGCACTTTGGAAAATAGACCCTTTTCCATGTGACAACAAGTATTGGAAGGGGGCTATTATGTCATCCCTAAGCCTTCTCTCCACTAAGCAAGATATACCTAGTTCCCTTAGATGTTCACTGTACAGTTTAGCCTCCAGACCCTGTATCATTGTTGCTCTTCTCTGCGCTCTTTCTAAGGCCTCAATATATATATATTTAATCATGGTATACATTAAAAATTATGCAGTAAAACCCTTGCTCAGAAGCATGTAAACAGCTTCTCTCTTGACAACTGGGTAATGAACAATGGAACTTTTTTGGGACAGGAAAATGACTTTGTACTAATTTTATGAGAAAAATACAGCATGCTATAGCAGTACTGCTGTATCTCAGTGAACTACAGATCATCTCTTCCCTCTTTAGGCAATGACATCCTGAAGCTTCTGGGGACCCGCAAAGGAGACAAGGAAGCACGGGCCTTCGTGAAGCTACGCAAACAAAGAGCAAAGTATTCCAAGGAGCTGGCATGATGCAGTCAAGCACAGGTTGAACCAAGGTACCACAGAGGTTCTGCTGCCATAGCAACAGCTGATCGTACAGGAGGAGTAGGAAGCCATGAGGCTCTTGTTATTCCTCCTGGTGGCTTGGATGCAACCAACCAGACACTGGAGGCTCTTTATCTGTGCAATATGAAGCTGTTGGTTGTGTTTCGATGAACAATTGATCTATTTTCATCTAAGAGACAACAGGAAGGAGCCATACCACCCACCCCACTCCCCACTCCATATTCTTTCTTTGCTGCAGGAGTTTGAAAAGAAGGAAATGAACGGGAATGTTGGAAGCTGCTGCAGGCTGTCACGAGGTGATCTATGCCCATCATTATGTGTGCAATGCACCTCTGCTGGGAAGAACCAGGCTGCCTGAGTAGTGAAGCTTGTGATGAGCCTCTTGTGGACCTTCTGCAGGAATTTTTTTACTCTGTGCTCCAGATGGCATGGGAAAGGGGCTCCCAAGGGAAAGGAAATACGCAAACATTTTGGAGGAGGAAAAAATGGGTGTGTTTTCTAGCCTGTTACAGAGTCTGGGACTGCCTTCTGCTTAAGCGGCTTGATTAAAAAAACAACAAAAACTGAAAAACTGCTGGTAACATCTCCCAGGTGTCTCTATATCCAGGGCATCATTTTTGTAATTGCAAAGGCAGCTCAGCAAGGTCTGAAAAACCCTTGTGGTTGAAAGCAATGGATGGATTAATAATTATTATACAATCCTCTCCTCTACCAATAGTACTGTACTTGCTATAGCTATAACCTTATAGCTTTCTCTTAGGGGAAATCACTGGGGCCTGAGATGACACGTGCTACAAAAGCAGAATTTTGGAGGACGAGGGCAACAAAGTATCTTTGCTTCCACAGCATGAAGGAAAAATCATGTTGCTGTGAATTAGTCTCAGGTAAATAAATTCAGGAGCATGAAAGAAGACAACAATATTGCAGAAATACATTTCAGCTTTTCAAAGTTTGTCATTTTTTTCCTGTGCTGGGACCCATGTTGCCATGACAATATTATAGCTTCATGTGCTCTTCCTTCTGAGAGAGCCCATTTTCATGTCCAAAATTAAACAAGGTTTCCATTAAAACAAAAAACAATTAAATAGACTAAAGTTCTCAGCTGTTTTTTTCCCCCTCTCCCATCAGAAGCAAGAGTACAAAATGATTAAATAAAACTAGGGCACGCCATTTCACCCTGTGAGAAAGGAATCTAGGCCTCAGGATTAGGGAAGATGGGGTGGGGGGAAGGGAGAGTTCAAAACCTCATGATGGCTGCTTCAAGTATGTTCAAAGATTTTTCACAGGATTAGAAAACAGCATCGCATATAGGTCCCACTCCCTTTATCCTCTCCACAAGAGTGTAGATGTGACTACTCAGACCTGAAATGCATTTAAGGGTATTTAAACATTCCTAGCCATAATTAGAGCCTGTGTCTCACTAATAAGATTCAGGCAGGTTAAAATGTATTGCTCTAGTCTAAACTACTTATCTGTGAAAGGCACTGGAGGCAGATTTGCTTCCAGAAAGACCCGCTGCCTGAATTGCTACAGATGCAAACCGAGCAGATGTTACTATTTTTCTGGGAATAAGCATAGCCTAGCAGGCCTCTTCTGATTTGGAGGCGAGCAGAAGTGTGGAGACCACAGCTGGGACCCAGGATTCATACAGCTTAAGCGTCAACTCCTTGTTAAGTCTGCTCCTCATAAATAAATCTGCTTTCAAGCTAAGTTTACAGCTGTGTATTGCAGATGTGACTTCTATAACTCATATGTTGTGCGAAATGCTTACCTTTAGGTGGTCACCACACCCCACGTTTACTTGTAAATATAACTTGTTCCTGCCACTTAATATTTTCCTGCCATCGGTAAGACGCTGATGAGCTAATAATATTTCTGCATCTTTGCCAACTCTGTATGACATCCTTACTTAAAAGTTCAGTCAGCATCAATAGCTCTAAAACAAAAGTGTTATCATACTTGGTGTTTTATTTGCCATTTCTTTTTAAAATGTAAGATGTGCCCCATGGGATCATTGTTTCAGAGAGATTTCCTTATCTAAAAGAGAGACAGATGACGAAGGGCAGGCAAAAAAGCAGTGGAGCAATAGCTACTTCTGATTTCTGCCAGCTTCCCCATTGAGTCTCCTTGAGGAAATCTGGCAGAGAACACCAGAAATATTTAATCCCTTCCCTACCTACCATAGCAGGCAGATAATGGCCGTTGCTGGTTGGGGGAGGGAGCGAGGGATTGTGAGATTGGCTGGGAAACTGTCACAGAATGTTAAAAATGAGTATCACACAACCATAGTAGCAACCAGTAGCACTGCAACAGCAAAAAGTTCCCCAAATTTCATTCCTCAGGAGTCATGGGTGGATGCATTCTGCAAGCAAGCCCATTTGGAGTATCTTGGTTTAAGAATTGCCGAAAATGCATCATTTTGCCTAAAGATATGAGTTTTAGTAGGATATAGATGGATTCACTAGGTTGCAACCCATTGCATTATCATTTTTCATGTGCCAAGAGACAGGTATATGAAAAGTTAGGAATCTCCATAGGCTCAATGTGATTCAACCTATGCTTAACATGATTTCATTTCAATTCAACTGTCAGTTTACTTTGCATAGAGAAGTCAATTTCAGGTCGCTTTGATATAAGCCACCTTTCTGAATAATTTGGTGTCCTGTAAAACAACGATGCATTCCAGATAATTTAAAAATAAATTAAATAGCATCGCAGCCATTCAATCATCTGTCAAATATAGTACTATACCTCTTACTGAAAATGTTATCTATATGTGTAACAGTAACTGCTGTCATCTTCAATCAATTACCGATTCCTAAGAAAGAAATCCCTCTAATTCATGAATACTTGGTTTATGCAGATTTTACAGGGGGAAACTGTCAAAAATATTTTGATAACCCAATTGTTTGATGTCTTAATGGGGAGAAAAATTCTAATGAACAGAAACTTTCCTCAGGCAAAGAAATGATGCTAATAATATGGTTCCATCTATAGATTAACATGCCATGGCGTTAATTATTAATCCTAGCTGACTTTTAGGCCATCAAGCCTATCATTTGTTCTTTCTGCAGCAACGCCTTTTAAAAAATTAATGCTACAAAGACTCAGTGCAAGTGATTTTAGGAATGAACTATTTTTGCCAAAACATCAGCAATTTCAACTTAGTTTTGGAAGGGGAGATCATGGGAGACATGGAAGATTTCCTTCTCCTCTGCCAGAGTTTTGGAAATAAGAACTTTGTTCCTCTAACAGTTTGGATATCTCATTTTCACATCCACCTTGAACCAATGATTTCCGTTCTTTAAAAAAAATAAAATGTCAGCTTGAATTTCTTTTCCTCAGCCACATAACCTCCAGATGTATTGGAATTACAAATTCCAGAAACACCTGGAAACACAATCATGAGAGTCTGGTGTAGTGGTTAAGATAGAAGGCTAGAAATCAGGAGACTGAGTTCTAGTCCTGCCTTAGGCATTAAAGTCAGCTGGGTGACTTTGAGGCAGTATTTGCTCTCAGCCCAACCCACTTCACAAGGTTGTTGTTGTGGGAAAAAGGAGGAAGGAATATTAGGCATGTTTGCCACCTTACCTATCATTTGCAATGGCACTAAGAAAAGGTTAGGGACCAAAAAGTTTGATATCCAGCTATTTAAGAAATGGAGTCAATACTGCCCCTGCTACTTTCACCTTGAAAAATTTACTTTAAGAATTGCAACTGTTCAATAGGAAATAAGCAGAGCTGTGGTATTCTGACCTGCTGCAATCCTAGTTTTGAAAATGTGAAACTATTATAGAAACAACTCGATAATTTCATACTGTGGTATTTTTACCGCCTTGTGGTATTTTTAATTAGCCCTATCCTGTCTATGAAGATTCTCAATCATCCAGGTCATGGTTGTCCCAAAGGTGCTTTTACAAGAGGCAATTGGGCTTTCTGGTTTTTCTTTGAAGACATTTCGCTTCTCAGAACTGAAGAAGCTTCTTGGATGACAAGCGAAATGCCTCTTGAAAAAGCGCCTTTGGGATAGCCCCCATCTTATATTTATAATCTTCACAAACCCTATTCCATGAGCTATATTTACTAACACAGAGTGAATGTCCTACTGTCCAATCAGCCACCAGGTATTCTTAGTCTTGTATGAAATGGGACCATATTCATCCAAAGATGAACACCTTAAATCTGAGTAATTACAGACAGAAATATAAAGACAATCTGGACAAATGCAAATACAAATATTAGGGAGTATAGCTCAAATCCAGAGAAAGTTACTGTACTGCACCTAATTTTACTGACTCTCAAGTTACTTATGATTGATTTATCCTGCTGATACCAGTAAATCTCAGTATGATTAAATGTCTAATTGTTACATTTCTATGATGGAACCTTCAGTTTTAATCCCGATCTTAAAATTAGCAGAATTATTTAAGCAAGAATTGTCCAGCTTGTAATAAACAGACAGTAATCTGTTTATTAAACAGGCCTGCTTTTTTTCCCGTTTTTCCAAAATGATGGGAAGATAGATGGGATATCAGACTGGAATAAAGAAATGTGAAAAATTCCTGGCTAATGATGTTAGCAGTTTTTAGCACCATTATTTACAGCTGGATATTGAAAAGCTGCTTGAGTAAACTACCAGAAAGCCAGCATCTCCACTCACCATTCTGCGACCTTCAGACTAAGTCTTCAACAGCCTGCAATTGTCTCTCTTCAGCCATTACAAAGTTTCACTAGTCAACTAGTGTTTTTCTAGTAGTTCACGGGAGTACCAAAATTGTTATCCCTAGCTGTCATTTTTATGGCAGGGCAAAAAAGGAAAAAAGAAATGCCAAAGCCATTCCTGTTGGACCAACTTCAACTAAGACCTGCCTAAAGGCACAAAGCTGTTATGGTGAAGCCAGCGGTGGGCTGCTAGGAGTTCGCAGGGGTTCAGGAGAACCCCTTGCTAAGAGTCTGTCCAGTTCGGCAGGGCCCGCGTGTAGGCTCAGGGAGGGTGAAAAATGGGCCTCCTGGAAGTCCAGAAACATGCCCGTTTTTGGGTTCCGGACGGGTTCCAGAGCCTGGGAGAGGCCGTTTTTGCCCTCCCAGAGACTCCAGAAAAGCCTCCAGAGCCCAGGGAGGGCGAAAACGCCCCCCTGCCGTGGTGCAGGAGGCCGACTAGGCCACACCCATCATGGCCATGACCACCCAGCAACAGGGCAGAGAACCCCTTGCTCATTTTTTTGCAGCCGACCCCTGGGTGAAGCCCTAAACTAGCCCACTCCCAAACCCAAAGAAGCTCTAATGTCTCAAACAGAAAAACAAAAATGTGTGATTTGAAATTTTAGGCAGTTGAATGAAAGAAAATCAGTTTTCCTAGTTTAGTACAGAATCTGCTGTACTTCAGGATCAGTACCAAAGTTATGCAGTGTGAAGAAAACAAAAGAAGTACTCACTAAAAAGCATCAAGGAGGAAGACTTTCCTAGGTCTAGAATCCCCCCCCCCCCCGTGGACTCTTAGGAATGGGAATATTGGCAGTAACGACCATTTTTTTAGAATGAGAATTTAGGATTTGAGAAAAAGCCCAAGTCTCTTTTAATTTTGTTTTTATACCATAAACATATTTTTTAAAAAACATCCTAAAATCCTATCTGTATTATACAGAATGGGGAATGAATTATAGAATACAATATTAACTCATTTTAGTTTATGAATACAATATTAACTCATTTTACTGTACAGTCTTCAGAATTCTCTAAAGCCATATTATGGTTTCCATAGTATCAAAAACTAAAAAGGTGACAGACAGGTTTCTTGACATACAACCCACAAAATACTCTTCAGGCAGAAGCTCTGTCATGCTTTGCCATCACTTACTATATTTTTACTTTTCTGAAGCTTGAACAGAAAAAACTGTTCTAGTGAGATACTTTTATCAATAATATGCAGGGAATTGTTCCTTACTTTCCTACCTTCTAAATATGAAGTAAATATTCTCTTAAGATCCAAATGACACAACATGTACATTCTAATACAGACAAACATATGCACAAACAAAATGGCTACCTTTTTTTCTTAGCAAAAAAATAAAAAAATTTATTGTCTTCTAGAAAATCCATCCTGCCTTTGGAAATTGTGACATAAGATTGCATTTTGTTTCAGCTCCACATGCAAATTCATTTTGCCAAGAAAGAGTGTCTAAAATTAGGTTTCTGGACAGGCAAACACACATATATACAGAGTACGAGAAAGAACAATAGCTGAAATCACAGTTCCGCATTACAGTCTATAATAATGTAATCAAACACCACATTGTACACACCATCTATTATTATCTTTTGGCTGACTTCTACACAGATTGGAATGGCTCTCCCTCCACCAGCCACCCTCCCCGTCATGGAAAATCCAAGGAAAGAGATTGGTCAAGAAGTGCCACCATAAATACTGCAGTGTGTAGTTTTTAAGAATTTATATTGTATTATTTACGTTCTGTTTAAACACTGGAAGCTACAAAGTGGGGAAGCCCCATAGAGATTTTTGATCCATAGTCACCAGATTTGAGAAACACTTCACTTATAATACTTCTCACCAGAAACATCTATGTTCTCATTGCATTACTTCAAAGGTTGCTATATTGGGGGGATGGGGGAGAATTAAAAATTATAATGAAGAGACTCCCTCAAACATACTGGTTATAAAAGCAAGAAATGTATCTCCTATATTTAGGAAATAGTTGTAAAGCTTCCATGTGGAGTCTCTGTTCTGCTCTGTTTTTATGACTGAACTGTGATTTAATAAAACAAGGTGACCCACATTAGCTTTGAATTTGTACATTTCTCTTTAAAAGTTCTACTTTGAGTTTTGACTATATTTTTGTATTATGCCTGAACACGAATCTGCAGGTAACCTTAGTGAAAAAAATTAGTTTCTCAAGCTATGTTTTAATGATGGTTTGTTTCCATTAACCACACTTAAAACTAACGGCAGTTGTAGAAGTTCAAACAGCACAGCAAGCTGTGAGTGTTTCAAATAGATGTGAATGAGTTCAACTTCCTTTTCATACTTGCACTGAAGAGGAGGGGGTAAGCACAGGCAAGGGGTCACTATCTCTTCTATCAGAGCCCTGCAGATGGGGGAGCAATGCTTGACTGAAAGGTGCAATCCCTCACCCTCACAAAACTGTTCACCTTAAAAGGAAGCAACATATGTGGGCACTTAGACACTTTCCTATTAATTTTTCAATTAATCAACTATCCCATACCTCATATAGTAGGCTTAATAACCTCTCTGAATAATGTAGGTTTTGAAAACAGAATATTCATTTTTCTTATTTTCAGAGCAAGATGAAAACATCTACTTTGGATCAGTGAATAGTATTAACAGCTGGACCTCCAACTCCATAAGACCTTTGGACAGTGGAAATGCATTACATTTTTTTCTAGTTAGGACTTTGCTCAAAAACCGGAGTTGGGAGACGAGAGGCTTTATGCTTAACTGTGTGGGGAATTCCATAATCGAAACACAATTCCTTCAGCATTTTATTAGGGATGATTTACTCACGAACCCAATTTTTGACAGGCAGAAGCTATAGAATCTGCTGGTTTAAAAGTGTGGAACTACGCAGATTCTCTAATGGACAATTGCTGGCAGGATAGAGCAGAATTGCTCTCAATCACCCCAGTAAACAAAACTGCCTATACAGAAATTTAATACAGAATTAAATCTTTAAAAAACAGAGAAGTCATTTTTGCTTTTCCACTTGATAACTAATAAAACATTCACATTTCAGGTATTTCATTTTCAATATTAAAATTCATAGAAATCTAGCATTTTTTTTAAAAAAGTGCTTTTTAAAAGAGTGGGATAGAGATATACTTGTCCTTCTGATTCCCAGGTTTAGATCAAACCAATCTACTGTTATATTCTCTTGCCCAAGTATAATACTGATATCAATGAGGCAGGTGAAGGGGACATAATTGGATAAGAATCTGTTAAGCTATTTATAAGAATGGGGGAATTTTTAAATTTTCTTGTATTCTTTGGTCCTTCAAAATAAGACAGACAGAGTAGGTTGTGGCATGCATGTAAATAGCCGGCTTCACACACAATTTTTTTTTTCACATTCCACCAGCAATTTGCCAATGGAGTTGGGGATAGGAAATGTGTAATCCACAATATCGTACAGAGTTGTCAGTTCTTGGAAAAAGTTTTTTTTTAAATCTAAATTTAAGTGACACCAAGTGTATTGGTGACACACTTCCTAAATAATTCTGTTGAATTTAATAAAGCTATGGCAATTCAGGATAAATCAGATCATCCCACAAAGTCAACAATTCACCATGGACAATCACATAGAAAGGCAGAGGAAGCAATAAAACACAATGTTTACAAAATAAGTGTTACAAATCAGTCACCACCAGAGCATCTGCAAATGGCTGCAATTCTGTATAAACACTATAGACCCGATTTAAAGATTTTATTTCCTATTATTTTTAAATTAGTTACCAAAATAGTTTAGTACATTTCCAGCAGAGTATTATTCCCCATAATTTAAATGTATTGTATCTGTATGTATTTTTTAAAAAAATGTTCACATATTTTAAACAAACAAGCTTTCTTTAAGACTGAAGCATGTTTCCTGACCACGGAGACCAGGGATGCCTCATGGCACAGACATTCAAAGGCTATAACCAAAAACAACACAGCTACAAGAGTCAGCCAGCAGTGTCTCTCCATACATAAAAAAGCCAATTAAGTGTTTGTTTTTTTAGAAAATGAAGAAAACAACGGATACTAGTACAACATACACATTGAAAAAAGCAGTTTTATCAAACATAAAAGTTAATTAAAAAAACCTAACCAGAGCTGCACTTTGAGATTATCTGGGAATGCATATTTAACCCCCCAAATATAGAAGGGCGGAATTATGGAAGCAAATCTAATGATGTACTTGAATTACACATGGAAAAACTATCTTGATGGTGAATGGCTGGATCCCTCTTACGAAAACAGAGTTTCCAGTGCTTTTTCAGGTTAGGAAAAAGTGGGTCAACTACTGCAAACAAAGCAAAGACCGGTGAGCAAGGGAGTGAATTTAAATTCTAAATATTACACTTTTACACGTTAAACAACTCCCAGTGCAAAATGGCAGATTAGAGTCCTTCTAGACTGGACTGTTGCTTTTCATCGTCTGGAAGCTGTTGCGCTGTCTGAATAAGAACAAACTGCAGTGAGAGCTCTATCACTCAGGGACAGTAGGACAACACATTCACTGGATACAAATTTTAAAACAGAAATATTCCAAACCATAAATTTCAATGAAAGTCAGTTGGATTTAGGCCCCAATATCATTTTTCTTTTTAGAACTTAGCACACATAATAGAACTATCAACATAATCAGTGATTTGACACTCCTTTGTAAAAACACTCTGGGGAGAGTGCACATGGATTCTCAAAGGAAGCGATTCGCTGATGCTGCTCTCTGAAGCACATTGGCTAGGAAGCAAGTTCCAGTGAGTTCAGTTGGGCTAAATTCAGTGTAAACATGCTGAGAATTACTCCGCATGTTTTTCTTTTAAACTGATTCTTAATAAGGTCTGCTTAGAGCCTGGACATTTAACTCATGCTGGCCCACAAAAGCATGAGAAATAAATGGCTATTCCTGCAAACCCAGCTGATTGTTGCCTGGGACTCAAGACAGTTACTTAGTTACTGTCCATCTGTTTTAAACAACAAGCCAAACTTATGTATTCCTCTGGACCGGATGCACTGCATCCAGAAAGTGGATTGTAAGTGTGGTCATTTCAGTCCAAGACAAAAGATTGCCCGCATTGTCTGATTTAGGTATTTGTCTAGTAAGTCCGTGACAAGGAACATGCTTAGAGATTCAGACATTTTAGTCATTTGGGGATGAAATACACTATCTTCATTGAAGTTGTCTGCTGGCAGGTACCCAACCAGGAAGCAAATTTGTACTTACCAGGGGAGTTAATGGTGATGCTAAACTAAGGGTAAAAGTTAAGAGATACTTTGTGAAGAAAAGCAGAGCAGTAGGAAGGAAAACATTTCTTATTGGCGGTATAAATGCCAAAATAGAAGTGCAGGAGAGTAAAGACTCCTCTCCTCTCCTCTTTAGAATCATTCTTTGGATTCTCCAAACACAGGGTGTATCCTGTGCAGGTTCAAAAAATATTCCCATCCCCAAGAGAATGGCCACAAGAAGGTGACTAGTGAAACATGGGATTAACATAATTGATCCCTGAAGAACACCTAATGTAGATGCTCAAGGAAAGCTTAGAAATTTCAAGGAAATGAGAAAATTTCCTAATAATAAGGAAAAAGGAATGTATTTTGGAACTGAAGCAGTGTGATTTCTGAGCATGACTTTCCCTTCTCTTTCTCTTACATGTGGTGAAATATGGCCCTTGTGGTATTCATGAAAATCTATCACAAGAACTTAAAGTGGATTAAGAGCTTTAATTCCTAAACAGCTAACTAATCTCAAAGGAGGATATTGTGACATCTTACATTCTTCATCAATTTTCATCCTGCACGGTTGCATTCACCACTTCTAGCTATTTATGTTCGGTGTGAAACGTTTTGAGAACTTGCATCCTATGACCAAACACATACAAAGGCTTCTAAATGTTTGCAAAACTGTCCTTTTTCTGTTGGTTTTTTTTTTAACCACAATCCCTGCATTTTTGCAGAAATTACTAGTTTAGGGAATCCAAGTTTCATTCAGTTTGCAACTCTAACAAAAGTCGCCAGCTATGCTATGTAAACCTTATCAGATGCTTTCTTGTATTAAATGTGGATAAAGATAGGAAAATAAACCACTTTGCCTTATGACAGATAGATAAAAACATAGCAAATAACTATCTTCTCTATGGCATTCTGCCCATGTTTGCGTTGGTGATCACTTACCCTAAGTTAACAATACTGAAATGCTGCCCAATTCAGGAAGGGTGATTTTGCTCTGCAAATCTGCATCTTCCCCATTTCTGAATGCACAAAGGGCCATCCTTCTCTGAACTATAGAATAGAGCTTGCTTTTAACTACGACACTTGTAACAGCACCATTCATAGATTAAGAATAATAAAGGAAATGTGTTGATTTGTTTCTTCCTACTGGCAAGAAATACCAAGTATTCAATACTAAACAAGTTAGATAACTGAGCCAAGCACAGCCCACTATGTATTGCAATCAGTAATCTGTTTTTTTTTAACCAGAATGCTCAATTTCTGCAAAAGCTAGGAAATTTAATGGATTGTTAATTTGTTTGGTGAGTTATAAACTTCTCTTAGACAGACCAAAAAGACTCCAAGTGGCTCCATTATCAAAGCCTGATTCTGAAGCCCTTCTCCACTTCCATGATAATGCAGATTACAAATCTAAACTTTTTTCTTTACAAAGTCCGACTCAAAAGTGCTACTGAAGTTTCTCAAAGTCTTACTGCAGAGTAACGCTGATGAAAAAAAGTATGTTAACATTGGCCTACCTCTACAGTGTGTTTTGTGTTTTTATTCCTTGGACAGCATTAAAGAAGTATGCAAAATGACTTTCAAAAAAGGAACTTTTGATTTTCCAAGAGACAAGTCAAGAAACTTTCACAATACTGGAGGCCACAAGAATGCTGAATCATTGAGGCTCATAAGCAGGGACTACTGACCGGCAGGGTAAGATTATTATGGCTGCATAAAGCCTGTGAAAGAAATGTTTCAGAAAGCACACAGCAGGAAGAAAGCATCGCTCTTCCAATTGTTAAAACAAATTAATCTTTTGCGAGATTTACCCAGCAGCTTTGAAAGCCATTCCTGGAGTGAGCATGGCAAAAGATACAGCTGCTTTAGCAATTCAAAGAAAGATGTCTTGCCTTTTTGTGCATTGCAGAAGAGTTGCTTCAAAGGCTTTGCACACCAGTAATGGTTGTGATACAAATAAAAATGCTAAATACTATAGTATGAAAGAAGGAAATGCATCGAAAATTTATTTCTATCTTTTCTCTTCCCCCAAAGCCCAATCCTTAGCTTGGAAATCAGTTGCAAACTCTCTTCATCCTCCCTCTAAATATCTCTCCAGAAAAGGCTAAAAAAAGATTATTTCCTAAATAAAAAAGGGAGGGAGGAGAAACAGATTTTGCAAATGGCCCTTTGATCTATATTCAAAAAACTGCTCTAAAAGTCCCTAACATGTTAGAATTCATGGGACTGCATGGGTGGGGAGCAGGGATCCTTTAAATGGGAGATGCAAAGTATTAAAAAAGTGCTCTGCAACTAATATTTTGTTTTTATGTGTGTGTGTGTGCATATGTACATATATATACACACACATTCACACACAGATATATATAGACATAGATATATATATCTGAAAAAGTTTAAAAATTCTATATGATATGCTAAACAAATGTCCTAGTACAGTCACGACTGGAGAGCATGTGGCCTGTTGGGATGGCAGATGGGACATTCACCCTCCTCAGCACATGTTTCACACAGCACAGTGTGTTGGCACGGTAGTACCACCCGGTTCTCTTCCTGGCACTTGAGGCATTTCACCGACTGCAACTGAAACACTGCCTGAAAAGAGAAGAAGTGGGATGGGGAGAAAGGAGAAGCAAGGGGGATGATTAGTAAAACAGAACAGCCCTCAAGGACAACTGTGCTAGGTTCGATAACCAACTACTGGAGGAGCCAGAGATAGTCCAAGGGGCTGGGGGAGGGGGCTTCAAAAGGGAAGGACATTTCATTTGTCCAGTTTTTTATTTAGCAATCCAAAGAAAATCCAGCCTTGTGTTTCTCTAATTCGGGTAACCTTCGTCTTCTCTATCATCTTTCCGGAACTTATTTTGCAGCTCAGCAGTCATTCCCTTGATATACTAACCCCTTGATCCAGGAAAGTATTAGGTGAAAAATGGCCTGGTCTGCAACCATAAAGAATGTGAGCAGCAAGAAATCCATTGCCTACATCCAACTTTGGCACTCCCTCGTAACCCCTAAAAAATGTTAACAATTGCGGGTTTGGATGGCGCCGTTTTGCTTCATTTGGGGAGCTTTCTGCTATCTGAGTGAAATTGGGAGCATGAACCCCCGCAAAGTTAAAAGTCACCACTGGAAAGCCAGCAGCAGCTTGGGAGATTGAGTTACTACTACTTCATGATGTAGAATAGGTTACCAAGTACTGCCAAGAATAAAAGTAGACTGACAGACTCTTTTTATTCAACAGATGACTGAATTTATCCTCAGCCTCTTCAACTTCAAACCAAATAAACTAAAGGCTGAAGGGAAGCCTATGCAAAGAAAATGTATACTATACTAACTAGACACTACACATTACTAGAATGTAATAGAAAACCTGGACACAGAGAATTTTTTTGTAAATATATTATTTTTTAAAAACTATTATGACCAATTCCTTTTTCCTTGTCTTTAGTCTCTTAAAATGGCAGAGAAACCAAATAATGCATTGAGATTTTAATCATTGCAGGTAGTCCTTGACTTATGACCATAATTGAACCTGGAATTACAGTCTTAAGTTGTTGCAGTTGCAAGTCGAGGCATGAGATTTTACAAAGATTGTTAAGCAAACATTGTCATTATTTAATGAACATGATGATTGTTAAGTGAGTCCATTTTCTCCAATAGACATTTTTTGCTGGCACCAAGAAGTCGGAAACCAGCAAAAAATGGTGCAAATCATGGTGATGTGGCCGCAGAATAATGGAAATAGCATCAAAGCCAGTTGCCAAGTTGCCAAGTGCAATCATGTGAGCCCAAAGGGTGATCATGTTGTAACTCCAAAAATCTGTTGTAAGTAGTTTACAGGAGATCCATCATAACTTTGAACAGTAGTTAAATAACCGGTTGTAAGTTGAGGAGTACAGTGTTTCTTAGAAAATAAGACTTGGGCTTATTTTTGAGGCGATCTTATTTTTTTTTTTAGTGCAGCCGGCAAGACTCGGTGAGCTGGATGCGCCGTGGACGCATTGTTGCCTCCATTCTGCATTCGGAATGGAGGCTTTTTGGCGAACAGGAGGAAAATAGGGAGGGGGAATTTTCCTGCCTGTCATCCTTCCTTCAGTCTGTGCTGAGCTTGAGGAATAGATGATAGGCAAGAAAATCCTTCCTCCTCATTTTCCTCCCATTCGCCAAAAAGCCTCCCGCGAGCCTCCCAAAAAGTGGGGAAAAGCAAAGTAGCTGGCCGCAGAGCTGCCGGTTTGGGGGCCAAGAGGCAGAAGTGCTGTGCTCAGAAAGAGAAGGGCAAAAGCGGTATTTGCACTGCCCCAAGGGGCCAGCAGGCTCCTGCTGCAGCCGGACTGTTGCCTCCCCTATGCCTGTGCTGCCACTCATGCCAGCCACGCCCATCCCTCTGGCTTATTTTCGGGGTTGGGGTAATATTAGGCCCACCCCCCAAAAATTAGGTTTGAGCTTATTATTGGGGTGTGTCGTGTTTTCGGGGAAACATGGTACCTGTCCTTGAGTCTGTTTTCAAGGTAAAAGGCCGGCCTCACTTTGATCTGAAGAGCAACTGCCTTGTATTTTGTCATGCCTGAAGAAACACACCCTCCCCCACTTCCCTCCTCTGCTGAGAAAGAGCTGCATCCTGATCAAAAATCTTCTGCTATTCCTTCTAGGAAAAATAGGGCTTTAAACTTCATTGTTTATTTAACTTATTAAAAAATCCCATCATGAGTTAAATGCAGGGGTGGGATTCTACCAGTTAGGCCTGGTTTGGGGAAACCGTTTGTTCCATTCTGGCCGGTTCGGGTGAACCGGTTCTTCCAGTTAGGAGCTGGGCCCACCCACCCAGTGGTATTTGGAGCTTTATTCAAGCCTTTTTTGAAGCCCAGCTGATCGGTGGTGCAGCGCGGTTGCCCCCAATCAGCTGTTTTGACTGGCGATCAGCTGTTATATCACTATTTGCGAATGGAATGCGCACGCGCAGCAAACCGTTTGTTAGATAAGTGGAATCCCACCCCTAGTTAAATGCGACGTAAAGCTTCCATACCTCTACTTCAAACTCACCTTATCAACTCTTTCTAAATTGGCACGCAACTGTTTTTGGAGATTATAGAGTGTGGACAAGGAGAGATTTTCTAAATCAGAGAATGAGCGTAGGAACTGGGGGTCCTGGCCAGTATGGATCCGCTCAATTTCTTCCTGGAGTTTCTTGACTTGCAGTTCCAAGGTTTCTCTCTGCTCCCGGGCTAACTCACATTCTAGGGTTGCTGTACTTGCACGATCATTAGCTTCCTCCGCTTCTTTTTTCCATGCATCACAGGCCTGTGTATCCAAAGTAAAGAAATATTAGTAGCTTCTCTTAATTATTTCATATGATGAAGACGTTATTTCTAGCCATTTGCAATTTGGGGACAGAATTCTTCATCATAATAACTTTTCAAATGCCTTGGATGCAGACCATTCCTGGCAAGGAGTCAGGAACAAATCTTATCCTCATTAAATGAACTGATTGTCTCCTGCAAACACCACTCTCCTTTCTCTCCTCTTTATTCCCCAAGGGAGGGGGGCATTCATCATCCATCTGTGCCTTTACTCCTGAGTCGACCCTTGTTCCTTAACTGTTCCCTTCTCCTGGCAGCTCTGCACATATGCACATTGGGAACAGGCTCCAGCTGTTCTTCGGTCCCACTGATGTCTGACTCCCAAGGCACTGATAACCATCAGATGGCCCTGGCCTCATCTCTGCCTCCAATGCAGAGCACTTGTCAGAGCCTTCCCCAGACTCCAGGACTGGCCTATGTTCCTCCCAACTTCCTCACTATCTGAATCTGCTGCCAGCTCTGCTGGCAGGCCACAACACTGGTGTGGGCATGGCCTGTGTATGATGAGTGCTCTGAGTCAGAGGCAGAGATGAGGCCACGGCACGACAGTTATCAGCTGCCTTCGGAGTCGGACGTCAGACGGGCAGTAGAACAGCTGGAGCCTGCTCCCAATGTGCGCATGTGCAGAGCTGTCAGGAGAAGGGAACAGCTAAGGAACAAGGGTCAACTCGGGAATAAAGCCAGAGGTGGACGATAAATGGCCCCTTGCATAAGGAATAAGTAGGAGAGAAAGGGAAGTGGTGTTTGCAGGAGACAATTAATTTCAATTCATTAGGGTGAAGATCTGTTCCTGACTTCTTGCCAAGTATTGTCTGCTATAGAGTGGTGTTTGGAAGATATTGGCCGGGCAGCTCTCCAAGCCTGTAGTTGTGAAATCTCTTGAAAGACCATTGACTGGGACTTTGCTGATTCACTTAAATTAAAGAAAAGAGCTTTTATCGGGACGAGAAGTCAGCTTTGTGCTTTTGGGAAGCCTAGGCAAGCAGCAGGCAAGCACACAACCGTCCCTTCTTTCTCACCTGCCGGTCTGCAAAGTCGGAAAGGTTGGGGAACTCTGTCATAGAAGAACTCAAGAATGTTTGGGCTGAACATCACAACTTAAAATCTACTCCATAGCATACCTAAGATATCAGTCTTTTTCTTTGTCCATTAGTAAAAAGATCTGTGAGGAGCTTACATTACGAAATCAATTATGCCAGCTGAGTTCTACTCTCTTAGATCTCAAATTATTCATTACTCTAGGGCTACCATTAATGTTTTAGGGAACCAACCAACCAACCAACCAACCAACCACACACACACACCCTGCCAACCACACTACCTGTTTGGCTTGTTTCCAAGAATCTTCCCACTGTTTTATCGTGCTGTTAGCTTCGTCTAATTCTTGCCGCAACCTGGCCAGTTCAGCAGCACCTGGACCTGACAGAAATGCAGGTGAAGTACTGGGTGAAAAACTTCCTGAAGCAAAATGCTCCCATATGCTGCTGTTCATTCCATTTAAACCTGTTTCACGTGGAGACAAGAAAAGCATGTTATTTCACATTTCTTTTTCTTGTCCCAAACTATTTTTTGAAAACTAGAATAAAATGCTGCCATTTTTTTTTACTGGGCAATACTGCATCTGAAAACTGTTTGGGAGGGATATGCATGTATGTGCACTGTCAGTCTGCCGCTTCAGCTTTAGCAAAAAAAGTGGCAGCTGACCATCTTGTGCCAACGACGCCCAGAAGCAGGTTCGTAGTACACTTAATCCACAAATGCAGTGTTGATAGATACAGGATGAATTACCTAGTGCAGATTCACACAGAGCACATGAGGAACGAATATACCATAAACTCTCGGTAAAGGCTTAGGCTTCAGGGAACAGCAATCAGCGCACAGATGCTTAAGAACAAAATGAAACAGTCACCCATTATTTCATACTATATTTGTTAATATCTTTAGGACCACATTTGATGCCATATGAAGTTAGGTATCTTTAGAATTCTGGCATGATCGACACCCTGCCCTGCTGTCTTTACCTGACCACTCCTTGCCGGTGGGAACAGTTAAAGAAACCCACTGAGATCCATCCATTAAATGCCAACTGAAAATTCTGACTTGTTTAATAAAGAGTTCACACATTAACGAAATGAGAGATGGAAGAATCTGAGTTTGTTTAGCTGTTCCTATGGGCAGAAGACAAGATAAAGTAGCATACATCTAATTCATGATGCAGCCAGAAGTCTAAAAACTTGGATCTGAATAAATGTTGGCACATTCAATTTTTCTCTACCCATTTAATTTTGAAAATATACACAACATTCTCTTCTTAGTATTATATCTGCTATATCACAGTATCTTCCTTTTCATTTCAAATACACAATTGTTAACAGACCAAAGTTCCATCTGGACGTTTCATGGAAAAATTATAATAGAGTATATTAAACTATAGTAATGTTATTTCTGTTTTGTTGTTATTCAGCATCAATCAATTTCAAATAATGTAGAGAGTGCCCTCAACTAGATCCTCAAATGTTAATTTGAGAAATCTTTTCATCACAACAGACCAATGTGTCTTTAGATAAGGCACTGGAATGGGGCACAGAATCTGATATTAAGGGGAAAAGATATACCACCCACTATATTTTATAGTATTTAAAGTGTGACTGTAAAAATCCAGTGATACTTCTAAGAGAAAAAGGACTGGCTAATTTGCTCTGCTGAGAGAACATTTAGATGGTAAAATTGGTTCATTCTTGAAAATGATATAAAATAGGTTTCTGGATCAACTCCATTTAAGTCACAGCATACAACCATTCCACATCTGGTGGAGATAAACTATTTCTCTTCTGCTGTCTGCCAGAGATCATGCAGAAAAATGGAGTGAAGTGTTTAGTTTTAGAATGTAAGGGTGATCCAGCAAGTATGCAGAACAATGTAGACCCCTTCCTCTAACAAGGAAGGATCTATTTCTTACCAAACATTTGCTCAGATAAGGAAAGATGCTGTAAATCAAATGAGTTTTTGTAGGTATCTGCTCTAGGCATATGAAAATGCACCCCACCCCCCGAATATATATTTTACTTTCAATTTAAGTTTGCAGTTCAGCAGCAGTGCTTAAGCTACACTATAAAAAGCATGGCTATAGTCTTGAAATAAATTGGCCACAACAGAATTGCCAAATCAAAGGCACACAGTATTGCAGAAGAACTCAAAAGCATCAAGAAATAGGCTTATAACACAATTTATTTCTTAAAATTCTACATATTTTAGGTCATTCATCATGTTGATTTGCTATCATGTTACTGCTGACACTGTTTTTGTAAGCATGAAAGCTGTTTATGTTTTGGCAGGAACAAAAATTCTAGAGCTAAATTACTCACTGAAGATAAACTTTCCCTCTGTCCATTAGCCTTATGCAGCCCCTTACGTTCAATCCTTACATGTCAGCTTAGAAATCAGTTCCACTCTAATTAAATGAGGACCTACCTCCAGGTCAGTGTGTACACAACTGCAGTAAGAATAGCTCATATGCTCATTGTTGGAGATCCCTGCATGTATGCGATAACTTTAACTTTAATAAATAACTTTAACTTTAATAAATAAATAAATAACAGATGATGCAAACCGAGCACAGATATATTCAGGGAAAGGAGTTTTTCTGAACTGGATATAATCACCTTAAAGCAAAACCAATCCAGTTGTATTACTGTATAAGGAAAATAAAGGAATTTATTTTATTTATTTATTTATTTATTACATTTTTATGTCACCCAACTCCCAAAGGACTCTGGGTGGCTTACAACACAGATAGCAATAGCACTCAGAAGTTATACACTGCTTATCAGAGTTTTACAACACTTCCCAAGCAGTTACAGAGTCTGCTTATTGCCCCCAAACAATCTGGGCCCTCATTTTACCAACCTTTAGAAGGATGGAAGGCTGAGTCAACCTTGAGCCTGGTGGGATTCGATCTGACAACCTGCTGAACAAGTCAGCAGAGATAGTCTGCAGTACTGCATTTAACCACTGCGCCGCCGAGGCTCATGAATGTTTGAGTATTGATTTCAGTGTAATATATCTATTTAGGAGCTTCAATCATATCCTATACTTTCTGTCATTGGTCTGTGCTGCAATCATCTCTTATAATCTGCCTGATCTGCCATCCCTAGTTATTAAAGTGTGTAAATTGCACAAAGCTGAAAATAAAAAGTATTGCAATATATGGAGCAATGAGTTTGTTCAAAGTAAATGATTACAGATGCGACAGACATGTATGACCGAACACGTGAAAACATATGACTTCATTTTAAGGTCTCTTTACCTCAGCTTTGAAACAACATTCCCGCCTTATTCTTTTATCAATCCTTAATTTCTAGTCAATTCTTAATCTTTTAATTCATATACCTTACCTATTGTAGAATAAAAATGGGTTATGCTATGCAAAAGTAGAGAACATTAGCTAAACATTGGTTTGCAGATGTAAAACATTAGCCTAATTTAGTAAACTGAAACCAACAAGCTATCCACAAGTCCTTTGTTGATTTCAATGAACGTGTTTCACAGTATGACTACACCTGAGTCTGATTGGTTACATATAATTAAAAAGATATAGTTTCCATCAAATCAAACTCAGTTCCTAGTGATTATATGGATATGTCTGTGTTGTCTCCTTGGTAACAAAAAGAACTGGCTTGTTATTGTTTTCTTCTGGGATGTTTCTTCAATTTCTCAGTCTAACGTACATAATATATATATAAAATATAATAGAAGCAGCACATTGCTCAAATTTGCAAAATGTGCTACAGTTATTAGTACTTCCTTTGTTAAACACAAAACATGTCCCAAGGTCTCATTTTAATGCCAGAGTTCAATGTTGGAACACCTAATCAACTAAAGAATGCTTTTATGCCTACTGATGTAAGATTAACACAAAAATAAGGCAGATGCTGCTTTAAAATTGACATATATATTTTGTTCAAGTGCTGTCAGAATATTTGTTTATAGGAATCATATTTGTAAGTGAAAGTAATGTAGGTATGACAAGTTTATTCTGAGTGAATTAAAAGTTGATAACTAATGACATTTCATATTCATACAGTTTTTATAAATTATTAATAGACATAACAGTAACCAGTTTCACCCTGTTTGGGACTCATTAAATGTATGTTGCCACAGATCTTCCTATAGAGTCCAAACCTTCAGTCAAGAATTGAAGAATGGAATTCAGGGGAATTGAACTGCTGTTCACATAGTTACTGAACTTCTATATTCAGTCTATTGAATGGGTCTACCTGCATATTTGAGATTGAATTTGTTGCAATCTGAAATCACCTATCCAAATTAAATCAGATGTGAGTTCAAGGCTCAGCCTTTCCTCTGAAATTCATGTACAATTAGTAATTATCCTTTGTTGTTAGTCTTCTAAGGTACAGGTCATACTCGACTTTCGACCACATTGGGACCAAATCTCTGTTGTTAAGCAAGCCGGTTGTTAAGTGAGTCTTGCCCAATTTTATGACTTTTTGGCACGAGTGTTAAATGAAACATGGCAGTTGTTATGTGAATCATGGCATCATGAAGTGAATCCAGCTTCCCCCGCCAACTTTGTTTAAGGGAAGCCAACTGGGAAGATTGCAAATGGCAATCACATGACCTTGGGACAATGCAGTCATCATAGAACATGCCAGTTGCCAAATGCCCAAATTTTGATCATGTGACGGCGGGGGATGCTGCAATGGTTTTAAGTATGAGGACTGCTTGTAAGTCACTTTGTAACTTTGAACGTATGTTAAACGAATTGTTGTTAAGTCGAGGACTACCTGTACTGAATTTCTTTGATTCATTCTTTGTCTGCAACATGATCCTGTTCAACAAAGTTAAATCCTTATCACTGACCTTAGATCTATTGCCTCTTTTCTAATTTTACAGAAATTAGGCAATACATTATGTTAGATGGCAACAAAAATGTGAACATTCAAATGAAAGTTAATTTTTTTTAAAAAAGGAAAATACTTACATGGCATAGACAGTGAACATGTTAACAGATATACTCTCATGCTTACATTGGGCATTTACCTAATGATCCATGAGAAGCTGATGTCCCCAGGAAAGTATTTTCTGACTGGCTTAAGTGTCCCTGGGACTGATGGAGGAAATGCGATGATAAGCTGACCGGTGGAGAAGGAGAGGCAGAGTGAAAGGAGGCAGAACTTCCAAGGGACCCAGGGATATTTACAGGAGCAGAACTTTGCAGCAAACTCCCACCTGGACAAAGAACACACAGAAAGTATGGGAATGCGGAAGCCATGAACTATGAGTGGAAGCACAGCACAGGAATTTGAACAGCAGGTGTTTGCTTCACTCTCTGCACCAGTAAAAGGATGGGTGAATCCAGAATATTCCTCTAATCTATACCTTTCTACACCTTCAGAGCTGGTACTGTAATAATAGTCCCTACGGCCAAGAAAGGTTAAAAAGTAAACTATTGAACGTTAGCTGCAAAACACTGGGAGTCAGGGTTAGGGTTAGAGTTAAGAATCAGAAGTTCTCCAGTACACAAAGGACAGCTTACAATCTAAGAGATATTTAGATAGGTGATTTTCAATTCTTATAGCTGTGTAATAAAACTATTTATATACATGTTTAAATTAATTTACTACTATCCCCATTATTTCTTACTTCAAGAGACTACATTTTTTGCAACTATAGTATCTAGTAATGATTATCATGATTATGTATCAGAACTAGAATATAATTATGATTTATGATTTTTTTTTCAGAAGAACGGGAAAATATGCGTTCGTCAAATCATATAGATTAAGAAGTACGTTTTTCAAGGACAGGCATTTGAATTAAATGGCATCTCCACTTTTTATAGGTCGTGCCAAAGATATTCTTGCAAGCTGAACCCCCCCCCACTCCATCGTAAGGGTAAAAGTTTGTTAAGAGACAGCAAATGGGACAGACTTCTGTATTCAGGCACTGTGCCGAAGGGAAATAAAAATAGAGCTTAATATCTACATGCAGAAACACACTCACAAGATGTTCTAGCAGAGGAGATCAGTAAACTGGTAGCACAGCAATTATTTATGCTTCATCTACAGGAATGGGAGCAGGGTAAATCACCTTCCCATTTGGCTAGAGGAGTCCCAGTTGCATGGCACAGAAAATAAATCAAACTCACTAGCCCATGAAAGTTGTTAGTATTGCAAGAATAATTTTTTTCTCAGTTTTAATAATGCTTGAGGACACATAGCACTTCCTGTGAAAGCTTCAAAATTAAAGGGACTCCTATGTGGCGCGAACTTCCCATCCTCCTTTTACCCTAAAAGTTGCAGCTGTAGATCAACCAATCTGTTCTTCTGGCTACAGTATACTGAGGGTGGCTTGCAAGGCAACAAAGTTTTCCGATAAACTGAAAAACCAATTTCTCACTCATATATATATTAGACCAAAGAGGATGCTGCTTATGGGAACAAGGCCTAACTCTAAAGGAAAAACAACACTGGGCCATATTCTCCCTATTTATTTCCAAACTGATCTTAGCCCAAACCAATATGGGCACAGCACCGCTGCCAAATGGTTTTTATGTTGAATACTATCTCCTCAAAGTAGAATCAATTTTTGAGAAAGCAGACCTGAACATATACTGGGCACATGGTAGGCGGATTCTAATTTGCACAACTACTCAAATCTGAAGCAACAACACTAACGGACAGGATATGCTGAAATAAAACTATGTGTTGATGAAAAGACAGTTGCAAACTTTTTTGCAATTGAAAAAAAAAACACCTGATACCAAGGTGGTTTTAAGCTAATGGATGTGCCTTAAAAAAAAGTGTAGTGGTAGCAGTGAGCCAGGAGGCACTTACCAATTTGCACACAGTTTCAGTTCACAAAGAAATGTTTTGTCAATTACTAATGGGATTTGTACACTTAGAATATAGCAAGGTTGCATTGACTATATTCACTTGAAAACCAGACATGGGGCAAAAAAAAAAAAAAGACACTGGTTTGAAATGACCACATACAAGGGATGAGATACACAAGCGGTAGTTTGTCAATGTGTGGCGACATGCCTTGCCATGATCCTGTGACAGCAGAACAGTGATACCAATCCAATTTGTTTCCTACTATTTTAACCAATTCCCCGGCCCCCCTTCCATGATAGTCTTGTGTCAGAATTTTGTGAACATGTTTAGTGTGCCACTGTTAAGATATTGTAAAGCAAAATAAGCCATGCCTATTTCGTAAATGTAATTGGGACATCAGAAACCAGTGAAAGATATTTCCAATTTGCTAACCAATGAGGGTCCTTTGGCTCTAAGGTCCCGCATTGGCTGTTAACCAATATGTCGTGTAAGGGCTGGTTCTGAGAGCTTGCAAGGCTGCTTCAGCCAGCTGCTGGGGCAAACCCTGCTTGGCAGAAGATCAAAGAAAGCTCTGTTGCTTTCATGTACCTATCATGATGCCACTCGTGTGGGGCACCGAGCTGCTGTCAAATGTCTTCTCCAGGGCAGCCACTCCGAATTCGTTCAGGTCCAGGTCATCCAAGGCAGACTCTGCCAGACAGAGGCACCAATTATATATTACAAAAAGGACCAACAACTTCAAGGGAAAGGGAAGTCCAAAGAGTTCACAAAGAGATGTCACTGCTCTGGACCGGAGAATCTACAATGCAAGGCTGCCATTAGTCGTTTAAATGATTCAGCTTTCAATATTTTTTTTTTCTATTGCCTGATCTGAATCCTCGTCAGTATCAGGCTGATCCCATAGATAGACACTGGAAATAACAGCAATGCAAAACAGATCTCCCTGCACACCTGCTGTACAGCTTGACCTTGGGTAGAAGTACATCCAGGGTTGGCTTTAATAACAGGTGCCCGTCCCAGTCACCTGGCAACCTAGGTGTCCATGATGCATAGTGATTGGAATTCGCTAATCCTATATTTAGGAATTCCACTGTGGAGAGCAACTTGGATTGCAATTAATGATAAAGGAGATGGCAATAGGAATGAGGTGCAAGTATGGCAGTGGAAAGGAGGGTAGCGTGTATGGCAGTAATATAAGAGGCTGTGTGTAGGTGGGGGGAGGGGGGAGAAGGGGAAATGAATTAGCATATCCTATGAAACAGGCTATAGCCAGCAGTGGCCCAATAATGAGCCAGCCATGTAGCACGGACACTGCCAGTTGGGGATGAGATGGAGCAAACCTGCAGAGGATCATCCCTGGGGGTATTCCTAGCCAATGTATTATGTCTTGTCAAATGTTGTCTTACAAAGCATAGCATGGGTTGTGCTATGTGCGTGACATTCTTGTCATTTCAGAAAGATAAAGACTACAATACAAATAATAAACAATTTTAGATACTGAAAATGGATGTTCCCCTCCCGCACCCTCCTGCACAGTTTATATTCAGTTTTGAAGTACTGCCTGGAAGGTTACTTCTTGAGCATTTAGAAAGCACATAAAAGGATTTCAGATTTCCTCAGCAATTTCCTATTAGAAAGTGTAAGAAAATCCCTGTCTAGAATTAAGAAACATATCCCCGACCAGATCCTTCATAAGTGTTTTAATTTAGTGGCAAGAGTTGTCTCTTTTATTTGTATCATTCCAGGCCTGTAATAGAACATGAACAGTTAATAAAAATAATAATAGATTACCTGGAGATTAAGAGACATGTATCAACCAACACTAAATATCAATAATAATAATAGTCAATTGCAAAAGGCAGCTTTACTTGGAACAGAATATATTCTGCGACGATAGCTTTAATATCATTAAACAATACTTGTCTCTCCCAGGTCCTTGGGAAGGACTCAGTGGACAAAAATGCCAAATCCAGTTTAAAAATCTGGCTGACTGTGCAATCAACCATAAAAATAACAATAATACGTTTAAAAAGAGAAATGGTAATCCTTGTATAATCTGCACTCTTACTCTTCTTGGAAAGTCTTAGAAATTTAAATATGACAACATATGAACCCTTAAACAAAAATGTAAATAACATCTTTTTAAGAATGTGCACTTGAAATGTTTTGTTATTGCTGTCGT
>JANHGC010005699.1:8628-22025 GCA_027560395.1 Boaedon fuliginosus | reverse complement strand
AAGCATGGAATTGAGACCTTGTTCTTCCCTCTTGTATGTTTGGATGATATGAGTGAGATTTTTGATTTTATACTGTAAAGGATGTTTTTTAAATTGTGTTGTACGCTGCTTCGAGTTCCCCTGACTGGGGAAGAGAGGCGGGATATAAATCTAATAAATAAATACATAACATATGGGCAGAATTATAGCATAATCTATGCTTATTTACACAGAACCTCTAAGGGCTTATCGTTAAATATGCATAAACTATAATGTCAATTATCTTTGCAATTTACTCAAAGGTTGTCCCATCAAATGGAGCTAACCAGGAAATCTATTTCAGTTTAGGCAATGCATTTTCAGAAGAAAACTTTTCAATTACATGGAAATCAATCCAGATGCACTGGATCAGTTGCTAGCCACACCCTCCTGGCACTTCCACACATGGCTTTGGCACAGTTCCTACATGTCACTATGATCACATGCCATCTTCTTTCCAGGACAATTGAGCTGATTGTTTTTTGACTCCTTGTGAGACCTTTCACACCGCAAACTTTGTTTTAAATTGCTGGGATTTTGTGGCCTTTGGAAAGCTGTTTTCCCATCAATCAAACTTTGCTTCAATCTGCCTTGTCCTCAACTTGGAACTCTCTAGTATATTTCAGAAGCACCGTTGCCAGGGAGCCCAATCTTAAATCTTTCTAGTGAGTTTCCAAGCAATTTCACAATCTCTAAACAACAGAAAGGTTGTAAACAGGATGCACTGAACTTGTATTTTATGTATTATTGAATTGAATCTATACATTGCTGCCTCGAGTTCCCCTTGCCGCCTCGAGTTCCCCTTGGGTGAAGAGAGGCGGGGTACAAATCTAATAAATTATTATTATTATTATTATTATTATTATTATTATTATTATTATTATTATTATTATTATTATTATTATTATTATTTTTCTAGACAAACAATAAAACATGCATATATAAAACATATCAAAATTAAAATAAAATCCCAGCTCATTTTAAGGGGGGGGTCATTCCATAGCCTGGGAAGCACACATGAGAAAGCTTTTCCCTGACTGTAAAGCCTCTACAGTAGAATCTCTGATCACAAATGCTTCTGACCACAACCAAATCAGGTTCCGACCAAAAAATGCACAAAATGTTTGAATCTGGTCATGAACACATAGGTGGCGATCAAACATGATCCCTGACCCAGAAATTCCCGAAGAAGAAACATTAGAAGACAAAGAAATTGCCAACGTTATGGAACAAATTATGGTCATGACCAGAGGTTCTACTGTATATCTTCATGAGGCTACAGAACAGGCTTCACCTTAGTCTCAGAGTCTAGTTTTCTCCTTAACCAAAGAGTTTCCCTTATTAAGAGCACCTCCATCTTCTGGATTTAACTTCAGTTTGTTTCTGTCATCCAGTCTATTATCACAATGAGCAAACTTCAAAGAGAGCGGTTGCGTCTTGAAATTAGAAGGTAGGGAGCAATTGAGCAGGTTGTCATCAACATATTTCTGCTGCACAGCTCTGAATGAGTTCCTTCTGAAGTTTTATGTAGCTTTAAACAGCACAGGAGGACAAGAGAAGCCCTATGGGTCCACATACTAGAAGGTCAAACCATAGTCCCTCTGCAGCATTTTCTGACAGGAAGGACCAAAACTGTTGCAAAACAACAGGCAAGGCTCAATCTTGCCAGATGGTCAAAAAGAATACCATGGATGACGTATCAAAAGCCATCAAGAAGACAAACCAATGTATTCCCTCAACTAGTTTCTGGTGTAAATCATCCTCCGAGACAATCAAAACAGTAATTAGTATGAGTATTATATCGTTTGTCATTTCCAGTAAATTGTGTAATCTCTGCATTTGTCTATGTAAATGCCCAACAAGGAAGAGTCTTTACCTCTGGGTGAAACTGTTGCTCTGTTCGGGTGTGACAGTACTGGCATGCATCTCCATTGTCACACTTACTAGGATCTCCCCACTCATCTCCATGTTTCACGCTAGGGCATGGGGAGGATCTTTAGCAATAGTCAGAAAAAGAACGAATTAGGAAGTCATATAATTTTTGAGCCAAACAGACAAACTGTATCTACAATATTTATATAGCTTCATTTCTGGCACTGAGTACCTTTACTGTTTGCTAGTCTTCCTCAAGAAGGACAAATTGCACTTTATCAAAGAATGCTAAAATAAATCATTTATATTTAATTCAAATTGGCCAAGGCCAATAGATTATAAATATGTAGTTGGGTTATAACTGAGCCTTGAAACAACTCTCAAAATAGTGCTTAATGTTTAGAAAAGGAAAGCTCATGGCAGCAGGAACATAAGCAAAGGAGATAAATAACTGCTAATCGGCATATGATTAGGAGGTATAATGATTTTTCTTGAAATACACTTCTCAGAAAGGTGCTATCTTGAAGTCTTTACTCTGAGGCCATTAGGTTTGAGGTTCATTCCAGTTTTCATGAGGAAAAAATACTCTGAACATCATAACAGAACAGTTGCATCTCAGTAAGTATTCCCTGATTAATTCTTAGAATTCAACTACAATGGGGCAATATGCTGAGAACTACAACTTGGAAATCCCTTCATAACAAAGAAAGCCACCTGCTCATATGAGAACTTATTTTGCACAAGGATTATTTTCTTTTTTAACTTGACATCATATTAGAGTACAACAGGCTTAAAGCACATGTGCTCTAATCCTTATTTATGGCAGCATCCTACACAGATGTAATCCTGATCCATGAATTAACTACTTAATGTGAAATGCAATCTTCCACCATGATTGATGTATTTATTATACTGTGATTAAAGTTACTATCCAAATAAAGAAAATGTAAAATCTTGGCCCTTTATAACCAGGTTTTGAAGCACTGTACCTGTATTTGTGTTTTCTAGGACTCCTTCTTCTATCTTTGCTATTATGATAATAGGGGCAGGCATAACCTTGGCGACAGAGGCGTGGGGGCTTCTTACACTGTTCTGTTTTGTAGTTTCCCAAAACATAAGTTGTGTCTGTGAAGATAAGTGTAATTAGTCAATTAAAATCCTAAACATACTTACTCCTATACAAAGATGCTTTTTAGAGGGGAGACTAATTCAAGTATAATTAGATTCAGTACTGCGTAAAATGCCAAGGAACTTACCTTGCCACCTTGGCTCTTCACTGAGTATTTTCTCTATCATAGCATGGCTAGCAGCAACTGCAGACTGACCTTCTATGCCACTTTCTGATGTGGTCTGGCCATTCTGCAAAGCTTCCATGGCCTGAAGCTCCCTTAGGGAACATAGATAAATTAGTAATTATGCAGGTACAGATACTCAAAGGAAAACGTTATGAACCTATTGGCTTTTTGAAAAAAAAATATTTCTCACAATATCCAGATCCCTACTAACAGCTAAGGTAAAAGGCAGCCTAAGAAAAAAACATCATCATCAAAATTGCAATGGAAAAGGGTGATTTGTAGAGCTTATAGCTCTTAACTGTTCCCCCTGATTTTATTCTTTCTCCTTGGGCATCGCCTCTCTCTCAGATCCCAGATGTCTGTTGGCTGCATCATGGAAGAAGCAGTTGGATGAAGAGAATGAAAAAGGGTTACACATTTCTCTCTCATGCACCTGTAACTGTATTCACAGATGTTTGGTGGTAATTTGACTTCATTCACACAACTATCTCAACCTAGCGCCAAAATGGTGTGCTGTTTGTTGAATATATATTCTTACCACAGAGCCCCCATCTCAGTGCCAGCCTGCTCTGGGAAAAAAAGTGATGTTTTCCAATGGAAAATGCAGTTCAATTTCCTATGCGTGCCTTAGGACTCTATAGCTCCATGGCATTTTTAGTTTAGGTGGTAAGAGAAAACAAAATAGGCCAAGCAATCGAAGTTGTTTCTCTTTTTAAGGCTCAGGTAGGAACATATTCCATGAAGTTGCTATGCCTACTAGTAACCTCCACTCCTTAGTTTTTCTCCTCTCCATTATCCAAGAGAAAAGGAAAAACTGGTGACAGTCTGTCTCTTCCAGCAGGTGTAAAGACTTGTTGAAAAGGAATAAAAAATCTAAAGAGACAAGGTTCCTCTGCCCTCCCTGCTCCACTCCTCTTTCCTGCAGTTGCTCTTACCTCCATTTTACATTCCAGGATTTCCATTTAGATTCAGCAAGTAAATATCACAGAATTTATTCCCTACCCACCTGATATCGTAAACTGGAGAACGTAGGTCATGTGGTCCATGAGCAAAAGCACAATGAAGGCCATTCTTGGTGCAATTTCCTTTTGAATCAGTCTCATGGATGCAGATTCCAGTTTTATAGTAGCGTAGATGGTATCTCCGTTCTGTATCACCGGTAGTTCTATGCAGGAATGGACACCTAAGGAGGAGGGAGAAAAAGAAAGAGCTCCTAGAAATTTAAAATCTCAAACATGCTTTACAACAACAACAACAACAACAACAAAATACAAAATCCTTTTAGATAAACAGTCATCAGGGTTGAAAAATCCAGCATTTTTTCCTTCTGAAAATAATTCCATTTGTAAATTAAGGACATATATAAGGATTCAATCCTCTAAACAATTATTTTATAATAAATCTGACAAATTTCTCTAGAATTATTCCAAAGCACAAAACTTTGAAACACAGCCTTTCACTTCGGGAGGAATATATATAAATGTAGTCCAATCATAATAAATATTTTCTTCAAGTTTCCATTGCAGTTTTTCCACATTCTTGATAAGCTCTTCTGCAAGATTTTAAAAGCTGAATTTATTAATTTTCTTCTATTAGTACAGACTGGACTTTCCGTCAGGTCAAGTAAAATGCAACCTTGAGTAACTTACTCATCTCCTTCAGGGCAGATCCCTGTGGTCTCATCATATTTGGTGCAGTAAATGTCAGGGCTATAGTTAAAGGTGCCATCCCGACGGCGGATAGATCGGCGACGACGCTGGTTAACAAAGTGCCAGTGGAAGCATGTGTAGGGCCTGTGCTGAGTACATTTGTGCTGCACAAACAGGGGACACTGCTCTGTGCGGAATTCCTTCAGGTATCTGCAGAGAGAATGAGACTGGCTTGAGTTATAGCTGGACAGCTCAACTGAGCCCCAGAACAGATTCACACCAAATCACTCTCCCTTCTTGTTTTAAGTTTGCATTCAAATATGAATATATTATTCATTCATTCATTACTCATCAATCAAGGTTTCTTCCCCAACACTCATACTTGGTGTATTGCTGGGCAGGCGAGCGGGGGGTCAGGTGCAGGCCACCAGGCCATTCCCAATGCAGCCGCGGCTGTCAGCCTGCAAACTGCCTATCTTATCCTAACTTAAGAACATGAAATGAGATTCAGTAGAAACCAAGGAAGTGTTTTGATTTACTATATATTACATGGAAAGGTAGATTAACTTTTAAAAAATTTACATGTTAATGTTAGAAAAGGAAATTTCTGCGTCTGCCTTCATAAGTTATTTGATACTGTTAACCTCTGTTGCTTTCCAGGCCTTTCCACTTATAGGTTTGTGCTGCACAAACAGAGGACAGTTTTGCTTAGTTTGGACAGTTAGTTTTGCTTGAAGGCAGTGAGAAAACTATAGAAGTAAGACCTGGTCCAAATAAGGTAGATGGCCCTTAGCCTGATGACCCATCTGTTTGATGCCCTCACTGGGAATCCTACACATTTAGCAGAATACCTGTATTTTAGACACAATTCTATACAATTATGCTTTGATGTGCATGTAAGCAAGCAAGTGCACTTATGGTACAGGAATACATCTTTGTTTATCAAAAATATTTGAATTTTCTTAGGAAACTGGGTAGGTTATTTAAAAACAAAGTGTAAAACAATTGAAGAGGTATTGCTTCAATATTTACTAACATAATGTAAACTGAAGAATTTAAAAGCTTGAGTCCATCTGCACTATTTTGATTCAATAATTCTGGATTCTCAAGTACTTATTATCACATGGTTTTAAATGAATACAATTAATTGCAAACACTATTCATTCAGCGACAGGTCAGAGTTACAGCAGTATTGAAAAAGTGGATTTATGACTATTCCTTGAAATTCCAGCCATCATAGTCATGTGATTGCACACTCAGATGCCTGGCTCACGATTACATCGCAGGGAGCCACATCATGTGATTGCCATTTGCAATCTTCCCTTCTGACTGCCCACAAGCAAAATCAATGGGGAAACTAGCAGGGAAGGTTGCAAGTTGCCCTAGAAAGTTTCTCCCACAGCTTTTTCTCCCAAGGAGCATATTAGAGAGTGCAAGTTCCCAAGAATCTGGTACTTCATAGCACTCCTATCCATCCACACTCCATAGTGTGTGCCTGCAGCACCACTTTGCCCTCCTGAGCCCTTTGATGACCCATCTGGGGTCACGCCCAGCAGCCTCCGCTGACCCACCTGAGGCCTCTGCCAGCCCTCTTCCAGCTTCTGCTGACCTGCCTACGCTCTCTAGTGCCTGCCTGCAGCACCTCCACCTCTCCCAGGGCATCTGCACCCTCCCACTGCTTTTTCCCGCTTAACAACCCGTACAACATGGTTGTTAATGTGGGGTTACGACAGCAACTGGGAGTGCCAGGATTGCTGTCATTAAGCAATGCAGTCACATGATATTGTACTTTACGACTGCATCACTACCACTGCAACTATGGCAATCCCAGTCCCAATTGTTATTGTAACTCAAGGACTACCTATACTGTTAAAAATCAAGAGTTTTTCGAATGTACAGAATTCTGTAAACAGTTTTGTCTGCTCAATACAAGGGAACAGTTTTGTTTCGGAACATTTGGCTGCAGTCTAATATTCCACATTCACTATTAATCACCAGAATTAGAACATCTTTATTTGCAATGTTTTTTATCAATACTAATTACATGTTTTTAAAAAAGCATCTAAAATATTGTCGAACTAAAGTAGGGAAACAAGCCAAGTGTATTGCAAATGCAAAAGAATTCTTGCATCAGCAACCTATTCCCAAAGGATTAACAAACTTTACATAGGAACAGTTAGTCAATAAAGCTCAACAATGCAAATTAAGCTTGGAAATCATCATAGTCCAGGTCTAAATTTAAAGCAAGAAATAATGTATGTGTAAATGTAGACATAACTAGAGCATTCCAGTGTGAACAGTACAAGATATGTTCATGGATGAGCCATTTGTCCTACAGTAAACAAATTGGTTAGTAAGGCCCCAATCCCCAACCAAGTAAGACAACTTCATTTAGACTCTTAATATGATTAAACATAATTATAAATCACAAAGCTAGTGTGCCACTTCATATGATCAAATGACATAGCTTTATCAAAAGGGAACAGGAAAAAGGAAAACAATGTCGAAACTATGTATCAGGCAAACTGCTTTCTATATAAGAAACTAGCTGATGACCTGGCGTTGCCTGGGTATTTATGTCTTGGAATGCAGTACTGTATCTGAAGAGGAAATAATGTATTTGTGAATCAAGTTGTTGAGTGCTCCTGCTCCACATGTTCTTCTTCCTCTTCATGTTATTCACCCTCAGCTTCTTCTCCATCTTCATCTTCCTCCCCCTCCTCCTTCCCTCTTCTTTCTTCTAATTCTCTTCCTTTGTCATCTTTTTCCTCCTCCTCCTCCCTGTCTTCTTCCTCCTGTTCTCTCCTCCTCCTCTGTCTTCCCCCTCCCGCTCCTCCATCTTCTTACTCCTGTTCTTCCCTCCCCCTCTTCCCCCTCCTCCTTCCCCCTCCTCCTCTTGTTCGTCCTCTTCTTCCCTCCTCCTCATCTTCATCACCGTCTCCCTCCTGCCCCTGTTCTTCCTCATTCTCTTCTGTCCTGAGGTGCTGAATGGGAGGGATCGTGACTGTCTCTGCTTCCTCATTTCCTACCTCTTATTGTTTAGTAGTTGTGTGTAGAGTTGGGGGGGAAGGTGTGGATGAAAGTCAACAACCTCCCTCCACCTGTTCAAGAAAGGCGGGGCTGGAGGTGACAAGAGCTGTTCAAGAGCTGTTCCGACCACCGCCTCTCCACCACCTTCAGCAAATGAGCGTCCTCTCTTGTTCTTGGTCCCAACCCGTTCTCTCCCCGCAGCAGGCTGGGCTCGGGCTCCATGGACAGCTCGGAGAAAGGCCTCCTCCTCCTCTTCCTCGTCCTTTGGCAGCCCACCAAAAGGGATCAAGAAAGTGGTGTTTGCTGCAGGCGAGGAGGTTCCAAAAGCCGAGCCGGACTGTAAGGCAATCTGACACGGGTGGAACTAAGCTGAGGCAGTGGCAAGAGCTATTAGCCTGGCTCAGGCCAGGGCGTCTGTGCTCCTGCCCCAGTTGCACCTGTGTGCCGCAGAGCAGCAGTGGCTCCCAACTGACACATGACTGGTTTGGTCACCTGGTTGTTGCCTCGGTAGGCTGCATGCCACCTGTGGTGGCCGGGTAGTTGTTGTCGCTGGGCAGGCAAGCGGGGGGTCAGGTGCATGCCAATAGGCTGTTCCCGATGCAGTCGCAGCTGTCAGCGCTGGCTCCCTCCCAGCCCGCTTGAACATCATGCTGCCTCTGTTGGCTCCAGCCTTCCTGCAGAGAAAGCTGATGGGCTGTTTGGTGCTGCAGGAGGTTGCCTGCACCTCTGGTGGCCGGGCAGGTTGTCAGCTCTGGGCAGGCAAACGCCGCCCTGGTTCCGCCGGGACAGGTCCAACCGCTCCAATCGCTGCGCAAGCTGTTTCCCACTACTCCTGTTCAAAATATGGCCTGTACTGAACATGCATACTGCACATGGTGCATGCGCAGTACAAGTTTGTCGGTTAGTGTTTTGGGGTTGGCACTTCGGCATCCTTTTTCGAAGGTGCAGACCCCCGAAAGACATTCGTGATCCCCTCAGTGCTGATCTTACAATGCCAAGGTATGTATGGGCGAAATTGGTTGCTCCGTGTAGGAGCATATAGAGCACATACAAACACATATCCCGACTTCTGTTTTATAAATATAGAGCTAAACAAGATGTATGCAGTATTTGCAGAAGTGTTCCATGTTTCCATATTCTAGTAGATTCTATATTCTATATTTTAGGAAAATATATGAGCCCTAAATATGGCATATTTAGTTGTCTCCCAAGTTCTTTACTTTGTCTCTGACTATGTGAGATCAGCCATGTTTGGGAATTAAGAATATTCTATCATAGATTTCTCCTGTTCCCTTAAAAATGTTTTGTTTCAGGAGATTCATGGCAGAAGTAAACACGTAAGAAAAAAAGTTCTCAGAACATGTTTTCCTTGCTGGTGCTCATATCTGGTCACAAATAAACTTTGTTCATTATTTATTCCATTATTTTAAAGTAGTAGATAAATATTTCAGTTTGTTATTTCTGAAGATACATGACTTTATTAATCAGGCTGTCAAGACATGACTGTGCCAGCAGGCTTGGGATCAATGACTCCCCTGTATGACTATATTAGTATGCCTGTTTTACTATATGTTATATGTTTTAATAATTTTTATACTAACTTATGTTTTAGATTTTATTGCCGTGATTTGGACTTTTTTATTGTTGTATTTTACGGTATGGTTGTGAGCCACCCAGAGTCCTGTGGGAGTTGGGTGGTATACAAAGCTAATGAAATAAATAAATAAATAAATAAATAAATAAATAAATAAATAAATAAATAAATAAATATTACATTTATATCTCTTACATTAACTTTGGTACTTAATTTCTGGCTTTTTGTATTGCATTAGACTATGCTTTGTTAAGATAGCTGTAGTGGCCTAAACTGCAAATAAACTTAGAAAATAAAGTAGGAATGCATAACATATTGCTGTCTGGGGACAATGCTTAATTAACTTTTCTGAGGCAAAGCTGTGGTAAGATAATTATATAAAGAAAGCAGGACCGTGTTTTGAAAGAGAGTGGAATCGGGATTATTACTTTTTGCCTGGAATTGGGATGGGGTAATTGTAAAGCTTCTACTACAGTTCTTGCATACTTTTTACCTCAAAATAGAGGGACCCATCAACTTGCAACTGAAGAGGGAAAAGAGTTTTCAGGACCACAAAGCAACAGCATTTCCTAACTGCATAAAGGCCTCAGATTGTACTCTATGACAGGAGTAAACATACCAGTGGCTGGGTTTACCCATTAATCTTAACCAGTGGTGGGCTGTAACCGGTTTAACAACTGGTTCAGTGAGCGCGCGTGTTGGGTGGCCATGGCTGGCTGATCATTGGAACTACCAGTTCATCTGAACCTGGCCAAACAAGCAGCAGCCTACCACTGGTCTTAACCAAACAAAACAAACTTCATTATGGCTTAATGCAATATACCACAAGATGTAAATCTAGACTGTGGTCCTGCCTTTTATTTGGAAATGCAATTTCTGTTTGTTCTGACTCAACATTTTGAATATGGCATATTAATTTATTTTTAATTCAAATAGTTCTACTTAGATTTTATCTCCGAGTCTGACAGTCTAATATTAGAATTCTAGAGTCTGGAATACTGAAATTTTCAGTCTGTATTTTGAGTAACTGAAAGTAAAATGGGCTTGATTTTTGTCATTTTTATATTTTCTGAATGCACCTGTGGGTGTACTTCATTTCTCCCTTAAAACTAAGAATCAAACAAAGTGAGCTGGCCTAGAATCACTAAGAGTTGTAACCACATTTCTTGTGTAATAATTTCAAGTTTAAAAAATTCCTCCCGAAGTAGCTATTTCTTCATCACTGTCTGAAGCTGCCATCAGGATGAATATGCTAAACAGCACTAACTGTTATAGAATTATCATTATAATGATACATAAACGTGTACATAGTGTACATAAGTGTACATAAATAAGTCTATGTGTACATAAAACTAAAATCTATAAGTGGGAAGAATCTACATTACATTTTTCAATATAAATCTATGGCTTTTTACATACATATACAGATTTTTAAGTCCCTCCAGAATATCTCATCACTTTCTTTTTTTGTGCAACACACATAATTCTATCCTGTTTAACTGCCAAAGTGGAAGGAGTCAGCAAGAAGCAAAATATTTCATCTAAGAAGCTAAATGATTTGTTTTCCTTTGTTAGCTACAACATGTGTCCTCTGACTTAATTTACCCTGATTATTTACATGCTAAATAAGCAGAAATCTCCAATCCACTCTCTTGGTTTTTATGCAGTTGTAAAGAGAAAACTTTGACAGGTGGAGCTTACCCTACTTGGTTGAGAAAATCCTTTCCACTTCCTAAAGATATAAGAACCCTAATGTCCTTGGCATCTAGCAAAACCATTTTTGTTTGTTTTGTCATTTTGCAAAAATTAATCTTGGAAATAAAGTAATACTAACATCCAAATAACCAAAGCAATTTCTTAACACAATACGCCCTTGGAATTCAGTGGGCCTTTGGATGTTTCATGCATTATTCTGGTCTCAGTCACAATCTTCAAGAAGCAAAAAATACGTATCCCCCCCTCCCAAATGCATTAGCCTTTAACCTTATTACTAAGAGGCCTTAAAGAAACAATTGTTTCCTTTCATCTAAACAGGGCTGTCAAACTCATGGCCCACGGGCCATATGCATCATGTGATGACGTGAGTTTGACACCCCTGATCTAAAACATACATTCCGGTTTATTTTCATATCAAGCAAAATAAACATCAAACCCAACTTTGAGATTAAATTAAATTTGGTAAAAATTCATGTTAGAACCCAATCAGCAATTGTTCTGAAACTGCACTAAACTCTAGCATTCTGTTTTTCTGACATTTTACACAACTTTTTTTCCCTTGATCATATAATCACAGTATAAAATACTTATATAACCTTTGCTCAGAATCAATTTAAGCAATTTTTAAAAGCATCATGGTTACATAAAATATAGTGTCTAATAGAAGAAGAAATTTTATCATTATTTTAATTGTCCCATCTTGCTAAATTAGTCATAAACAGTAAAAAAAAATCAATAGTAATTTCAGGTCAATAACTGCTTTTTTAAGTAGGCTCAGAGAGAAAAACCTGAACCCAAGCCTTCTAAAGGTCTTAATAAACTAAAAAGGAGGACTTGCGCTTGACTTTTATCAAAATATTTCTAGCAATTTGCTTTATCTAACAAGCAAATATGTATGTTAGGGGGAAAAAAGAACAAGTCTTCTGATAACATGAAGACTGCTGAAAACACACATACCTCCAACAAGATAGGAAAAAGCCTGAGCTCAAGGACAGCTTGAAATATTTGCTTTCAGCAAGAACCAAAATATTTTATATTTTGTAGAACATGGTGATAATGAGAAAAAGAAGTAAATTCACTTGGTTATGTGACAACTTCAAGGAATATATAGTAATTAGAAGTATTCTTTTACAAGACGAACATTACTCGGGAATATGACAATAGTGAAATACAATCTTAACAAGAGGATCATTAACATGCACCTTTATAACAGTAACCAAAGGCCGTATCTGTTCTCGACAAAATATAAATACTGACTGAAATCCAAGACTAGGAAGCTAAAATTCTAAATGTTAATTGCTTCTGAACCAATGTTAGTCTTAAAAATATAAAAAAATTAGAAGGCTGAAAAAACTACCCTTAACAGCTCTTTCATAAGTTTTTAATGTGCAAATAACCACAACAATCTAATTCTACTCCTTTATATTTGAGATTTCAGTATCTTGATTAAGTGGAAATGTCAATATTAGCCTACTGTTCTGAAGCCTGGTTTACTACTGTTAATCTACAGAATCAACATATTGGCCAAATTCCACTGCATCAATACATTTTATTCAGTTTTAACACAGAGATTCCTCCAGTATTAGTGGAAAGTCACTATAGTGTAATAAGTACAGTGCTGAATTATAACTAGTAAGAGCCAAATTCAAATCCACCTTTAAGTAAGGGAAATTCAGTGTGTGATTTTAAGTCAGTCAGTCTCAGCCTGCAGAAGCTTGCTTTTGTGAAGATAAATGGAGATCCCCATGTAAGCTGTTTTAAGCTCTTGAAAGAAAGGTAATATATAAAAATGTTAGTGCCTTTGAGAGACCAGACTCTTGTGATTGCCTGAATGAGTTTCTACAGTTTTATTGCAAAATTTGGGGAAGTGATTTGCCATTGCCTTCTACTTAGGGCTGAAAAAGAATGACTGGCTCAAGATCATCCAATTGACTTTGTGCTCAAGGCAAGACAAAACTCACAGGTTCCAGTTCCAGTTTCTAGACAAACCAAAATACCAAACTGGTTCTCCAAAAATAAAAATGTAACATACTAACTTGTGTTTCCCCCAATAAATCACACCATTCACATGGTAGCAAATAAAATGTTGTCTACAATAAACATGGACTGATAGACAATGGAAGTAACTGGAGTCCCAGTGCATCCCAGATTTTCCTTCCTTCCTTCCTTCCTTCCTTCCTTCCTTCCTTCCTTCCTTCCTTCCTTCCTTCCTTCCTTCCTTCC
>JANHGC010005698.1:0-15014 GCA_027560395.1 Boaedon fuliginosus | reverse complement strand
CTTTGAGTTCTATGTTTTACGTATTAGGACATAGTAAAAATCATCTGGTCCTTTGCAGTTCTTAAAAGTAAGAAAATACAGCTTCAGATAAACAACACTTGATATATTATACCATGTCATCATTTATTTTACAAAAAGAAAGCCAAAATGTCTGGAAAACATGTCTGAAAAATTAAATACATCTCAAGATTCAATACCTTGTAGAACCATCTTTACCAGCACTAACTTGAAGTAATTGTTTTCCGTATGACTTTCATCACTTTCTCACATCGTTGTGGAGGAAATTTGGCCCACTCTTCTTTATAACATTGCTTCAGTTCATTGAGGTTCATTGAGGTTTTTGTTCATTTGTTTATGCACAGCTCTCTTGAGGCCCCACTACAGCATTTCAATCAGGTTGCGGTCTGGACTGTAACTGGGCCATTATAGCACTTTGGTTGTTTTCCTTTTCAGCCATTCTGCTGCAGATTTGCTGATGTGCTTCGGACAATTGTTCTGTTGCATGACCCAATGTTGGCCAAGCTTCAGCTGTCAGACAGAAGGACTCATATTTGCTTCTGAGAACCGCTAACGACCGCTAAGGACCAGGTGATTTTTGTTATGTTCTGATACAAAAAAAACACAGAACTCAAAGACAACTTTCTTTTTCACATGACTGTAGTGTTATATTTTATTGAAGTCTTTTCTTCTTTTAAAAAGAATTTTTGACATATGTAACTTATGCACATATGAGCAGCTTTGAACTTGTATATCCATCATAGAAAGTCAACAGACACTACCATTCTTTTGTAACAATTAAAAAACAATTTTAATCATACAGTAGGTTATATGGGCTATATTTTAAGGATTGTTGATCTTATGGAACCATCTAATTTAATATGAATATGTTTCTATCAAATATTTAGAATTGAACAGGGTATATGCAAAATAAAGAAAATGATGTATAAGGGTAATTGATTAAAAACATGGATGCATGAGAAAAGTGTGCTCTATCAGTGGTCTTTTCCAGATTTTCAAACCAGGGTGGAGGGGGAATGGGATGATTTTGTGTGAGTGTCAGGCAACCACACAGCTCTATTTGTGTAAGCAGCCGGCATGCGCTCTCACTGCTCACACAAATGAAGCTTCGTATGTGTGTCTGCACTTGCAGCTACTCACATAAGTAGAACTGCGCATGCGTTCGCATGCCACTTCTGTGACCAAGTTCTGAATGGGCCATGGGCCAGTACTGGCCTGGAGCCTGGGGATTGGGATGTGCTATACCATACTACCCAGGAAATGTATTTATTTATTGATTGATTGATTTGATTTGATTTATACCCTGCCTCATATCCCCGGTCAAGGGGAACTCGAGGCGGCTAACAACAGTTAAAAATACAATAAATTACAATTTAAAATATCTATCACAGTCAACATATCCAGACTCATCCAAAGGAGGAGGCACATTAATTCCAGGCCTTCTGCCAGAGCCAGATCTTTGTAGCTTTACAGAAGGCCAACAAAGTGGGGATGGTCCTGATCTCCGCAGGGAGCTGGTTCCAGAGGGTCGGTGACAAGGGCATGAGTGACCGTGAGAAGAGCCTCCAGGTACAGGAAGGGGCGCAACTGGTGCAGCAGGCGAACCTGCCCGTAGGAACCCTTGGCCACAGCTGAAAGATGGTGGTCTAATTGTAGCTGTGGATCCAAGAGTACTCCCAAGTTGCGCACCCGTTCTGAAGGGAGCAATTTGTCTCTCCCCAGCATAAGTGATGGGAAGTCAACTGGACTATGGGGGGGGGGGCAATACCCACATCCACTCTGTCTTGCCAGGGTTGAGTCTGAGCCTATTGGACATCACTTCAGCGGCATCACTAATTCGATCAGGGGCAGAGATGTACAACTGGGTATCACCAGCATACTGGTGGAACCCAACCCCAATCGTCGGATGATCTCACCCAGCGGTTTCATGTATATGTTGAATAGGAGGGGAGAGAGAATCAAGGCCTGAGGAACCCCACAAGGCAGGGGTCTCGGGTTCGATATCTGTCCCCCCACCAATGCCGACTGGGTATGGCCCAAGAGGTAGGAGGAGAACCACTGCAACATGGTGTCCCCCACTCCCAATCCCCTAAGCCATCCCAGAAGGATACCATGGTCAATGGTATCGAAAGCCGCTGAGAGGTCAAGAAGTACCAGGATAGAGGAAACTAGGCTTTGTGATAGATTCTAAGACATTCATCTTTTAGCTGCACTGAAATAAAATCCTGTTATCCTCTGGACCCAAGGCAGAATTTTAGAGTGGCTGCTTTTACCACCCAAGATCTTGATATTTAGAATAATTGTATTTTTTGAATACTTAATATCAAATATCTATCGACATATACTCTCCATTTGTATATTACAAAATTTGAAATCTTAAATTGATTTCTGTAATTTATAATTTTCTTTCTAGCAAAATGTTCTAGAAGTAGCTTTAGTTTCTGCTGTTATCAAGCCTTACGCATGCATATTAAAAAGCCGATATATCTACTGAATCTAGCAGAATATACTCCTGGAGAAATGGAAATAATTATGGAAATCATTTATATTAGTAGCTAACAAGCATTAGAACAAGATAGGCATGTGAAATATGCTGTAAATAAATTATTTGCCTTTAAAAAAAGAAAGGAGGAATAGAGACATTCTGAATTAATTTTTCTTACAGCACATCCATTTTGAACATGCTGGAAAGCCTTCAAATAATAGAAACGGGCTTATGCCCCAAAGTCAATTGGAAAGAACCATAATTTTGTAGAAGTACCATTATTTGGCAAAATCTCAGAATGATTTCATAAGCCTGTAATTTGTGAAGTGCATTTAGAATCACACTGAGTCACAACCAGGAATAGTCACGTTAGGAGGAGAAACATTACTCTTTTGGGAGGAAAGGTCAGAGGTTGGGTACAGAAATGCCTTTTCTGACTAAAATTTCATTAGGAGGTATAACTTTGGAAAGCTGCAATATCAGAAGCCTTTTAATGAAATTTCCTAGCTTGAAAAGGTCTCTTGAATTCCTGATTTTTTACCATTGTAGATCAACATTGCTCTCCTGAAATATCCAGCCTAATATCATTATCACATACCCATAAGCAATTGTCCTGGGTGACTCTTGGTTTTCCATGTGATGCCTAAAATATTTTGCTCTTAATGTTCCATATTAAAGTTCTTAATAAAAATAAGTAAAAGCACTTAAAAAAAAACTATCTTCCTCTCTCACACCGTAAAAATTGGACCATTTTTCATAATATGGACCAAGTATCTTCACTCAAGCCTGGCGTCAGATTAATCTGCATAAGAGGCCAGCATGCCAACATACTTTTCCAGCCATGTTACCTGAATCTGCCCTCTGAAGAATCTGTTTTACGCCACTGAGTTAGCAATGCTCTTTTAGTATCATTAAAGTCATATTTCCAAGCAGTTTAGTAAATTATGCAATAGGGTTAATTCTTTTCTTCTTTTAAACCTTGAAAGAGATAATTTAATTTATGGGCAAATCAATGTAGACAAACAAGCAGGGTTTCCCAGAATAAAGACATTCAGTATGGTGGCTATGATGCCCATCAAATTAAATCTGTTTCTCATGAACAGGACTCTGTTCATGAACTTGTGGGCACCATTTCTAACTTTTCTGGCTCTCCTATAGATGCCTTTGCAAACAACCCTGAAGAAGAAATCAATAACCACCTTAGAAAAGATTGACAATATGACATTTAGTGACTCCCTACAAATGCAAAGGAACTAATGGAACATAGTATTGTCTGAACAACAGTAAGATGCAACGATATACCACATTTAGAGCAGTCACCAAATCTGGGGGGTGGGGAATTGCATAATCTGCATGGCTGCAATTATATTGCAAAGTTTCATCTGTATGATCCGGAACTTTTTATTTTACTTTATAGATGTCATCTTTATGGTCTTCATTGGAAGCCAAGGAGGGAAGGAGGTAGGGAGAATGCAACAGAAATAAGGAAATATTAGCTTGAGCTTGTACCAGATAGAAAAAACAAAAATGGAAACACCTCCAGATTTATTTCTCTCATACTGTCTCTCATTGACTGTTTAGGAAGCAATCATATTATGCCTACCATTCCCCATTCAGAGGCCTGAGTTCATACGCCCTGGGCAAATGACCCCATCCCTGGTTGTGAACTCAAAAAAGTAACAAATATAAATTCATGTGAAACAGGACAGTTTCAGTCAGCAAATCTCTTTAATCTTATGCAATTGCCTCCTCTGAAACATCACTGACTGTACTCAGCACAGAGGCTTAAACAGAATTCTTCTGTATTCTTGGCTAGCAGTGATGAAATTAGCATGTTTTAATCCTACATAAGTTGTTCATAAGGACTTGAAAGGAGGCAGCGGGAAAATCTGAAGGCTGAAACGTTCTCTTCGCTTCTTGTTCTACGTTTTGTGTGATTATCAGCCAGTGACTATCTTGATTAAGACAGCTTGCCAATTCCCTGCCACAGACACAATATTTATTAGCATAAAGGGGATTTCCTATCAGAGATCTGAAGATATGTAAGTTTAGACATCAGATTACACAAGATAACCTCTACAAATCAACCAAATAGATTTGCAAAATGGATTTACAGGTGAAGAAAAGAGTTAAAGGATTAAACTACAAAAGTTTAAATTTAAGGAAGATGTTGGCGAGAGAGAATAAACTAAGATGAGTTAAACAAGTCTTTAATTTATTCAATGCATTTCTTTATACTTACCTAATTTTTCATATTTTATATGTTTCATATGTATAGCTTTGTTTTGACATTTTAAATAAAATAATGCTATTTAAAAATAGGATTTATCTCAGGGATGGATAACTTGGATAAAGGACATTTTTCAAAATGGATGGGAAGCAGACCGAGATGACAAGTGGTTTAAGGGTATTGGGTTTTTTTTTTTTAAACAGTGGGATCCTGGGACTTTATCATGGTTTTCTCATTATTTTCTCATGTTATATTATTATTTAGTAATTATAATTGGAGGGAGTTCCAAGCATCCCATTCCATACTACCCACTATGAGGGTAGTATCCAATCCTGTGGTTATAGACTGGTATTCCTGAACTGATACATTGCTTCAGAAATAGTGTACGGCATATTGCAGGAGTCCAGGTCTAACTTAAGAGATTGGACATCCCTGAAGCAGTAGGATATGCTCATGGAAGAGGAGTTGCTCAACATGACAATTCTTTAATGCACCCCTCAGTTGATATAGCATTCTAATTATTTGTTATATAAACAACAGATATAGGCATTTCCATGCCTATACAAACAGTCATACGTCATCTCAGTGAAATTGCATATACAATGTTATTTGCCTCAATAAAGGAATGACATTGGCCACTACATTGAGAAGATTTATTCTCCTTTATTGGTGTGCGAGTAATATATTTGTAGCTTAGGGTTGAAAATAGGGGGTCTTTGGCGCTCTCTGAGCTTGATTGTTTTATTGCAGACATTTCATTATCCAATTGTCTTTAGGTAATGAAATGTCTGCAAGAAAACAGCCAAGCTCGAAGAGCATTAAGGACCCCTCATTGCTCCAATAGCATCAGATGTTTAGTAGCTGGAAGAAGCTTCTGTAGATGCCATAATATGTGTAGTTGACCCTCTGAAGCCCAGCATTATTATTTTGTTGCTGTTTTTATTGCTCTAAGGATAACTCTATTTTTATAAGGGCATTTAGGAAATACACTTGATAAATGAGCTTGTACCAACTGGTAATATGGATTACTTTATATGATTTTATGTTAGTTGTAGTGATAGTGATTATGGCAATGAAAATGGAGTTCCTGCCAACTGTTGGTATAGAAGGACCAAGTTACATAGAAAATTATGTGATGGAGAAAATGACACTGATAGGCTAAACTCTTACAAGACAGGAATGCAGTCAGGAGAAGAATCTATGAATAATATTAGCCAAGATGCCTGTAGAAAGGCTACATTGGATGCAGATTTCCCAAGCTGTTTACAATATCTGAAGAAAAGGATCACATGAAAATAATCTAATATAATATTTTGCATAGACTTTATAGTAAACTCTTATCAGTTTTATTGGATCGTAAGCAGAAATCTCAAACCAATGATGCAATGGTTTATGTTTCTGCTTATAGTTTACAAAATCAGTGCTGGCAATGGGATGGTTGTAGGCAAAACATATTTACTTGGTGGTTGCCAGGCTTCCTGACTCACCTGAACTTTGCTGATTTGGAAACTCTTTGCTGATTTGGACATTCTTTAATTTTTCTTCCTCTGTTTCTTTAAATAAATAAGATCTATAAGACTAGGTTGAATGTGGGGAAGTTTTTAAAGAGATTATTATGTTGGGGTGACTATGTTTTGACTGACAGTTCTACTGTCCAATCGTCACATTGATCTGGGATTCCTTCAGGCAGGTGAACAGCATACAATAGCAATTGTATGATTATAATCATAAAAAGAAGAATGGGAGAAAAAAAATCACAAATACAAAGACTTACAAATAGATGCAGAACGACTGTGGCAAAAGAAAGCAAACCTAGTACCAATGTAAAAGGTGCATTGGGTGCAATTCCAAAACATCTGGAGCACCACTTGAACAACATCAGCATTGACAAAATCACTATCAGTCAATTGCAAAATGCAGTTTTACTTGATACAGCTTACATCCTATGGTGATATCTTTAACACCACCAAACTTTTGCCTATCCCAGGTCCTTGAGAAGGCCTTGATAGGTGAATTAAAATGCTCAGCCCACTCTAATCATCAGCTGATTTTGTGACCAACTCTAATAATGCCAAGTTTAACCCTCAGAGGGGTAGCATTCCTCTGAATAGATTTGCTTTGCAATGTGGAGTTCCTCCTGGATTCATGGTTCCTGCTGAAGGAACAGGTGGCAATCATGTCTAGGGGAACATTTGCAAAAGTTGTGTGCCAATGACATCCGTTTCTGACCATTTCATGACCTGTCATGCCCTAATTCCTTCCCATTTGAATTGCTACAATGTGGTCTATAAGGGGATGCCCTTGAAGATCACTCACAAACTTCAATTGGCCCAGAATTCAGTGACACATGGTGTTCTGGTCACTTAATGATTTACCTGTGCCATATTGTTGCTGGCTTCCAGTTTCTTTCCAGCTATAATTCAAGCTGTTGCTAAAGCCCCTTTAAAGCCCCATAAGGCATGGCATTATAATTGCTTGACAGATAGCATGTCCCTGAAAACCTCTTACCCATTTGACTAAATTGGATGGGGTGAGTTTGCTCCAGATACTTCTATTAAATGTTGTGATCTATGGAAATGAAGTTTTTTCAGTAGCTTCTGCTGAGGGTTTGTGGGGGTTTGTGAGAACCACTTGCTAAAAGTCTGCTAGTTCAGAGAACCCGCAAATCCCACTCCTGGCTGGCCCCTGCCACCCCTCCCCTGCCACCCTTCCCCTTCCAGGAGTCTGGAAGTGTGGCCCATTTTGGAACCAAGGTAAGTGCAGGGCCTGTGCGGAGGTTCAGGAAGGACGAAAAATAGGCCTCCTGGAAGTCCAGAAACGGGCCCGTTTCCAGCTTCTGGAGGGCCTCTGGAGCCCGGGGGAGGCCATTTTTCGCCTTCCCAGAGGCTCCGGGAAAGCCTCTGGAGCCTGGGGAGGGCGAAAACACTCCCCCCACTGTGATGCAGGATGCCAACTAGGCCATGTCCACCATGGCCATTACCACCCAGCAACCGGGTAGAGAACCCCTTGCTAAAATTTTTGCAGCCCACCCCTGGGGACAGGAAGAATACAAATGGACTTTTATAAGTTAAAAAGAGAAAAAAATGATAGCTGTTCAAAAGCAAAGTGTTTAGATAAGTCTTTATTACTAACCTTTAATGGAACCCAGCCCCCCCCCCAAAAAAAAGCTGCAGGGACAAATTCTGTTTTCTTAACTGTCTTTGCTTGACTCCATATTTTCCTACTAGGTCTTCTTTTGTGATACTGAAAAGAGAATAAGGCTGCTTGAAATATAGCTTGGGAACAAAATAAAGCCAAGATAAAATTGGGACTGAACCATGCTGATGAGGTTATACATTAATAGTGAAGAAAGCTGTTTGTCCACAAGTAATCTAGTTGGTCCAGCATTGTGAATCAACACATTCTGTGGTGAAGGATTCTATTAGTCTGAGTGATCAACACATGAAACTCAATAGGATCAACATTAGGGACTGAAAAAAAATCAATAAATCAGTTTCTGCAAAATTCTATGAACAACCCAATAGCTAAATCTCCCAACATTTACAATATAGCATTGCCTTTCCATAAATATATCAATATTGTCCATCAATACATATTCTATGGCATAGCAAAAAGTTTGTAGCAGTTTAGTAATCTGAGAGATCAGAAATTATATCCTATCATATATTACTTTTAGGGATTGAAAAACTAGTGAAATCAGTTTCTGCAACAATAGCAACCATAAATAGTTGATGCTTTCCTTTCTGACCGTGGTTCAGAACATGAATGTCTTGGAAAATTCCAACTCAATTCAAAACAATCCCATACAAAATAATGAAGCCAACAAAATATATCAACAATATTTCTTATAAGTGTGCTGTTACAGTAAAGAACAGATGTAGACTTAATCAAAAAATGCTTAAATATATTTTGACTAAAACCAGTGATGTTATTAAAGATAAAATTCAGGAATTTGTTAATATCTTTTCAAAATGACAACAGCACTTCATCCAATGGATAGAATGGCTATATAAATGTAGGAAATGAAACTGGGCTGAGTTGGGTGGAATATGTTATGCAAATGTGGTTTACATATGAGACAGATTACAAGTACTTTATTAATTAATGATTGTAGTGAAACATGTTAAAACTCATTGTGTTTTGGATTCAGTCTGAGATAGCCTGAAATCTTTTTAATGAACATCAGTTCAGCAATTTATCACTCAGTTATGATAGTGAAGGTTTTTTTCCCCAGAATAGCTAGAAACAGTTGCTAACAACTGTAAACGGTGGTTTCGGAAAGAGGAAGGCACCCAAGTTCACATTGAAAATAGAAAGGCATTTTATTTTTGCTTACTTTATTATGGTATACTAAGCATTTTGACTGCAAAGGTATATGGACATCTAAGATCGTCTCATTGATTTGTATGTGCATGGGTGTTTTTATTTTATTTTTTATTGATTGATTGATTGATTGATTTGATTTGATTTGATTTATAAGCTGTCCAGCTCCCTTAGGACTCAGGGTGGCTTACAACTAGTAAAAATACAATAAAATCACAATAATAAAAGCAATAAAATCTAATAATAAGTTAATATTTAAAACATTACAACACATAACATACAATCAGCCAAACATATTCATACATCCATAGGGGGGAATCAGTGGTCCCAGGTCCGTTGGCACAGCCAGGTCTTAACGGCCCAGTGGGAGGCCAACAGATTAGGGATATTTTAGAGAACAAATGCAAGCAGGGATTTGTTTCATGGTTGAAAATGAAGGAGGCATTATTTTTTGTGTTGTATATGCTGTTGTCCTGCCTGATTATTTATGCCAGAATTATTTGGGGCAGTTTGGAATAGTGGTTAAGACATCAGTTAGAAATGGGGAGACCATGATTTCTGGTCTTGCTGAAGCTACAAAACTAGCTGGTTGACTGTAGACCAGTCTCTCTCTCTCTCTCTCTCCCCCCCCTCCCCCTCCCTCCCTCCCTCTCAGAAGAAAGCTATGGCAAACTGCTTCTGAAAATCCTGCCAATAACACTGTAGTTATTAGGCAGTTGTTAGGTATTGGGTAATTGTTACGAGTCAAAACCTTCTTGAAAACACCTAACACTTAGAAGTTGAGTACTGACTATTTTATTTTACAGCCAGCCTACCAGTGAAAAGAAGGGGGTGGAAAAAGGCAAACATTCTGTTGCATGAGCTTGCTAAATATTACCAATCCAGGCTGTCACCAGACAATAGAAAGACTGAGGAAGACAGTTATTTTTAGTTTTCTAAACCTAGGATATCCCACAGCACTGCTCGAGTGAGGTTTGCCTGACTACAATTGGTTCTTTAAGACTAAGGCTGCGGGTTTTATTAACTGAATGAATGTAGATGACACTACTGTGCTCTTTCCTGTATTAATGCACAGGATAATGGAAAAAGTGTTTTTAAAGAACTGAAATCCAGATATGATAAAACGACATGAAGACTTTTTTCAAATATCTTAAAAATCCTTCCTTTTGCTAATATTTCTGCAAGGTCTGATAGCTTACTTTGTCATTCCCCATACTCTTGAAGTACTAGAAGCACAAAAGAAGGTAACAAAGGGCTTATTCCAAGTTCCCATGGTTTCCTACAGCTGGATCACTTGAAATCATTGACTTCAGTTTTGGTGGGACATAGGAGATATGACTCATTTTGAGTTTTGTCTATCAGTGGAAAAAAATCCAGTTTTTATATTGAAATATACAATAGGAAACAGTATGGAAGAATGCCTTGTTTATGTTTCAAAATATATGAGCTTTTTACAAAAGTTAACATCTGTATGGTTAACTTATGTGTTTTTCTGCTGATATAATGCACTGTTAAATAGCAGCTTTCAGATCCTTACAGGTGATCTTTCATCATGAAAACAGGAACCAACATGTTTCAAAAGGCCATTAACTGATGCCCCAGGCATATTGGGAGTGCAATATGCAACTGAAGATATATATTAATAGCTTCATAAAACATTGTGTACAGTTGCTCATTGCCAATGTGATAATGTCAATGAACAATTAAACATGGGAAGACATTAAACTCTTTACAAAAAGACAAACAAACATTGGGAAGGTTCTTGTTTGTTAGCCAGGCAGTGGTACACTTGTGAGCATTGAACCTTTACTACTGCATCCAAATCAGTAGTTCCAGTGCCATTTGTTATGTAAAGTTCCTTGATAGGAAAGCATAACCTGATCACATAAAATAGTGTACTATTTTCATTAAAATAGCAATAGCAATAGCACTTAGACTTATATATCACTTCACAGTGCTTTACAGCCCTCTCTAAGCTGTTTACAGACTCAGCATATTGCCCCCGACAATCTGGGACCTCATTTACCCACCTCGGATGGATGGAAGGCTGAGTCAACCTTGAGCCAGTGAAAACTGAACTGCCAAACTGCTGGCAGCCGGCAATCGCAGAATTAGCCTGCAATACTGCATTCTAACCACTGCACCCCCACGGCTCTTGGAGAACTGATCATCAACAAATCCAATCTTTGTAACTAAGCAAATTGGGGACCTCTCAAGGCTTAGAGGCCCAGGAGACAGGAAATTATGAATGGTAGCTTATAGTCCTTCTCACAAACATACTTGGAAATGATATACAGTTATTTTATCACTGCAATTTGTTCTGAGTCTTTTGAAGTAGGACTGTAAACAAAATATTTATACTTATCTAAATAAACTGCATGTGAGCCTCTTATTTTTGCTAAATATATAGAATTCTGCATCTAAAACCACTAAGCTGAACAAAAAATTGGAAGTCATTGCATGTGCTAATCCAAAACTGTGCATAAAATTAATAGAATAATTAATTAATAGTTGGAATTGAGACAGTTATCCTTTATTTAGTGATCTGGAATACTGCCCCAAACACCCTTTCACAAATAGATTTCTTTGTAGAAAACTGTTAAAATCTGCATTATGGAACCTGTTTCTGCATTTTATACACAGATACATCTACCTGTATAGCCAAAATATTTTTGAAGGTATTTCAACAGTAGATACAATAAGTCTTCATACTAATCACGGAAGGGGACTGAAGCTTATCCAGGATGAAGACTCGCTCAGCTTTTTCAGGTAAAGTAGGAAAACTGAAAGCTGACATGAGGAAATTTGGGCATGAATTAATGGGTGAAAGAAACAATGAGTTGAATATGATAAATCATGATAAATATATATTAACTGAATGGATATAGTCTAGGAACTGCAGTCCTAACCATATGTATTTGTAAGGACCCAAGAGGATGCAAGGGATATCACTGGTCGTGATATCATCATAACTTGTATTGAATACTTAACATCCGAATATAACTGAGAGCAGTAAACTTTTTTAGTGTAGTGTATTATAGTTATTAAATGTGTTGTTGTTGTTAGTTGCGAAGTCATGTCCGACCCATCGCGACCCCATGGACTACGTTCCTCCAGGCCTTCTGGTCCTCTACCATTCCCTGGAGTTCATTTAAGCTCGCACGAACTGCTTAAGTGATTCCATCCAGCCACCTCATTCTCTGTCGTCCCCTTCTTCTTCTATTGCCCTCAATCATTCCCAGCATTAGGCTCTTCTCCAAGCGAGTCCTTCCTTCTCATTTGGTGGCCAAAGTATTTGAGTTTCATCTTCAGGATCTGACCTTCTAAAGCAACAATCTTCAAACTTGGTAAGTTTAAGACTTGTGAACTTCAACTCCTAGAATTCCAGAGCTAACATGACTAGAGGAGGAATTCTGGAAGTTGAAGTCCACAAGTCTTAAAGCTGTCAAGTGTGAAGACCCCTGTTCTAAAGAGCAGTCAGGGTTGATCTCGTCTAGGAATGACTGGTTTGATCGCCTTGCAGTCCAAGGGACTTGCAAGAATTTTCTCCAGCCTCATAGTTCAAAAGCCTCAATTCTTTGATGCTCAGCCTTCTTATGGTCCAATGTTCACAGCCATACATTGCAACTGGGAAAACCATAGCCTTGACTATACACACTTTTGTTGGCAGGGTGATGTCTCTGCTTTTTAGTATGCTGTCTAGATTTGCCATAGCTTTCCTCCCCAGGAGCAAACATCTTTTAATTTCCTGGCTGCAGTTCCCATCTGCAGTGATCTTGGAGCCCAGGAAAATAAAATCTGTCACTTCCTCCATTTCTTCCCATCTATTTGCCAGGAATTGAGAGGGCCAGATGCTATGATCTTAGTTTTCTTAATTTGGAGTTTCAAACCAACTTTTGCACTCTTCTCCTTCACCTTCCTAATTCCCAACACCTCTGGCCTGATGTAACTAGAATTTTACACAGAGTTCTGTTCTAGAAGGAGAATGGCTGGAGCTTGATATTATATATGGCAATATTTCATTTATTTATTATACCCTGTAGCACAGATGTAGTTACCTGGATTTTTCCTGGAAACATCTCTCTCTAACTGAAACTAATAAAAAGAGCCAAGACTGAGCCACCAGAATTAGCAACCGTGAGAGTCAAATGTGTGACACCCTCTCAACTGCATGCCTCTGGCAAAACCCACAAGTTGTGTACAGCATACACCTGGAGATACAAAGCTAGGCTGTTTTGGTGGCAGTTAAAAGGGGAAAATCCAACCTCCCTGCATTTAGGGCACTGTTAATTCATTCGACAGAGGTGATTTCCAGATTACATATTTTGTTCTTGGTTACCTTTTTCTAGCTTTTCTGCAACTCCCACCTCCTCCCCCCCACATTGACTGAAGCCCATTTTAAAACCTATTTCCGAAACTGTATTATAAATCTGTGAAGCTTTCACCGCTACTGTTTGCACAAAGGCAGGTGATGGAATGAAAGCTTCAGCCCTTTAAATCATTTTCTTACATAGCTTATCTTTACAGCAAAAGAGCATTAAGTCAACATTTTAATCAGAGAATCAACATAGAAGTATAGCAACTCTTTGACCAAAGGCATCAGGTAATTGTTGAGCAGGGCAGTCCTCCAGATCAATAAAATTAGAAACAGTAAGGATACAATTACACTGTATTTTGATAATTCTTTTTGTAATTTTTGAATGAGTACGCACAGGATATTGATGATCACTCAGAAATTATAAAAAGTGAATAAACAGCAAACATGTTCCTATCATTATTAGACTATGCCGGTAACAATTACCTAGTTTCTCTTACCCTTGTTTCAAGCTCTTGTTGCTGGAATTTCTGGGACATAAACTAAACAAAAATAATGATGGGACTGATATAGATATAATACATTTATCATTCCTAGGGAGTTGGGTATGAAGCATCCTCTTAATAGTTTAAACTCTGGGAAAGGTTTTCTTTGATCAGCTAACTCCCTTATAACCGGCCAAATTTTCCAAGAGTTTTGAGTTCAGGGGGAAAAAACCCCTCATGTGGTTATTTTTTTTTTAAGCTCAGAATAAAATAAAATTGCTTAATGCTTTGACAGACTTGAAAAGTTCTGCCTTTTGAAGATGTGTACGGTTTACAAAAAACCCTATGTTCAGAGAGTTTTGTTTTCTATGCTGTCAAAATGTAACCTTGTTTTGATGGAACAGAGGATACCCAATGTTTCAGATTAAAATTTTTCACTGGCTCTATTTTTGTGCAAGCTTGAAACATGTATATACCCTTAGTATTAGTCCTATTCATGATTCCTTGGAAGCCTATCTCTGAGAAACATTCAACTATGCCACAACAGAATGAAAGTGTTCATCAATCCGTTGCATGACTATAAACCAGGGAATGTGCTAAGCCTCAGCAAATATAGCCATATTTTAATATTTCTTCAGTTTTACCAGATATGCTGGGAGAGTCAGCATTTTTCAATATTCTCATAACTTTTGTGATTTTTTGTCTTGGTCGTTGACATTTATAACATTTATTTCAATGCCAGTCTTTCAATGTATCAGTATCATTCCTATACACACGTCTATATATTCACCTTTCCAGCCTTCTCTTTGCTTCAGTTTACCCCAACATCATTTCATCCCTTTTTTTTAAAAAAAACAACAACAACTTTTACTCTCTCTATTGGAAGTTCTTTGTTCAGCTCTCTTCTACCTCCAGCTGCTTTCATTTCATTGTTGCACCTTTTTTTATACTATCCATTAGTACCCGACCAGTTTGAACAACTTTCGTCCAGTCTCCAACCTTCCCTTTGTGGGGAAGGTTGTTGAGAAGGTGGTGGCACTTCAGCTTCGACATGCCTTGGAGGAAGCTGATTATCTGGACTCCTTGCAGTCTGGCTTCAGGCCCGGGTACAGCACCGAGACGGCCTTGATCGCACTGATGGATGATCTCTGGCGGGCC